>PVKB01001423.1:198220-347505 GCA_004027205.1 Ctenodactylus gundi
AAGGGAAAGGGAAAGGGAAAGGGAAAGGGAAAGGGAAAGGGAAAGGGAAAGGGAAAGGGAAAGGGAAAGGGAAAGGGAAAGGGAAAGGGAAAGGGAAAGGGAAAGGGAAAGGGAAAGGGAAAGGGAAGGGAGAAAAATGGAATTAATAAATAAGAGGGATTGTGATCCATCCTCACTCTCTCAATACAGAACATATTATCTTTCTTTAGTTTTATTTATACCAGAGTAGAATAATTTTGACGGCTTCCCAGAGAAAAGAAGGATGATTATGAAATAAAGAACAAAAACAAGAATCCAAAAATATGAATTACATCATTTTCTCTGCCAGAAACAAAGTAATAATCCTGGAAATGTTTACTTGGTTTTCTCAGAGCTCTAAAATGGGAAGGCAACCCCTTCTCACGTATCAGGGAACAGCTGTGTGGCTCTCTGCAAGTCTGGTGGCCCCCGTAAAGTAGGGCATTAGGAGGACTGCATTCCATTTGAAGTTCAGCTCTTGCGTGGCTTGTCAGCACTCTAAGTTACCAAGCAGCTGCTGTAAACTCCATGTACAGTCATCAGCTTAATCACAGCGATCGGACGGATCAACTGCAGTGGAGTAGTCGTCCTTGGAAGATGCAATATTTAGATGCAATTTTCACATAGAGGGGAAACTGAGTCCACTCTGCATTTCCATCTGTGACCCTATCAAACCATCAGCTACAGGCGGCTCTGATATAGGTGAGAGCCGAGCAGGTGTAATGGGACCTGACTGTGATGATCCTGGTTCTGACAGTTACCATTATATGATTCCAGGAAAGTAATCTCTTTGCTCCTTAGAATTGATCATCTGGAAATAGGGACAATGATGTTTATTTTGATGGATTTCCATGAGATAAGTGGAACAAAGCACTGAATGCTGTGACTTGTGCTAAGAATGAATTAGGTAAGTGGAAGTACCATGGCCACTAAGAACATCACCAAGGACACGAGCAGTTGGAGGACCCAATCATACAGGGTCTGCAGATCACCACCCAAATATCTTGACGTATGTTGATTTCAGCATTCACATTTAGGTGGTCTGATTTGATTCTACTACAGTGTTGGCTTTTATTTGAAGAAGAATGATGGCCCTGAATAGTAGCCACACTCAAGCACTATCGAAGAATCTATTACCCTGACTGCTAGAGGACACATGTGGCAATAGGATTTAGTTCTGTCCCTAACTCTGTAACCAAAGGCACATTGTTTAATTCTTTGTCGTACTTTCTCATCCATGAAAAGATCGACTTCTTTGATTTCATGATTACACATTTGTTGAGTTTACTAATGTATAAGCTGCAATGTCTGAAGATGTAAGAATAAGAAGGAAGAATGGAAATAGAATGACAATATTACATTATAACACATTACAATTACATTTTAAGTAATACATAAGTATTACTTTAAACAGGGTCATGGAGTAAACACATGTGGAAAGAGAAGCGCTCTCCCAGGATACATGATCAATGGTAGCCATTTCCAGGTCTCTAACATTCTAAGTGTTTTGTCTTAAAGGAGACATTTAGTCAACCAGATGAGCTGAGCACACTAAGCCAAGCAAAGAAGCTTGTTACAGTAACAAACATCAGAAGTAATCAGCTTATAAAAAGGGAAAATTTTGACTCACAGTTTTAAAGGTTTCAGTCCACATTTGCTTGCCTCTGTTACTACTTAGCCTCTTGTGAGCCATTATAATGTGGCAGGAAATTCTGGCGTGGCGAAGTCATTCACCTCATGATAGGAACATGAAAGACAGTGAGAAAGAGAAAAGGATCCAGGTCCCACAAGGTCCCGTGAGGACATACTAGCAATGACCTAAAGTTTTCTCATGAGATCCCATCTCTTAAAGGTTTCACCAGCTCCCGCAAGTTCCACAAACAGGGGATCGAGCTTGTAACATATGAACCTCTGGGGGAATTTCCAGATCCAAACTACAGCATTCAATGGTCACTACGCCCAGCACCGTACCAAACCTTCTAACCCTCGCATCAGCCCCACTGGGCAAACGGAGGCCTGCAACACTTTTTTGCATCCTGGCCAAGAAGCTCACATGATCTATCATTGATGACAACAAGGATCTGCCTCCACGGCCTATGAACGTAATCATTATTAGGGCAAACCACCCCTCATGAGAGTATTTTTAAACATTGACTTCATTTAATACATTTTCAATACAGAGAACCTTTGTATTCAAAGACTCTACTTCACAGAAGCTCTCAAAAAATAGTGCAAGATCAATACTCAATAGAATATTGCCCTTTCAATCATCTAATTTCTTCATCTAAATAGAATACAGAGACTAGTACATCTGAACACTTCTTTACATACAGGAGAAAACTGAAGCCCCAGAAGAGCAAGTGATTGAGATCCACAGGACACAGAGCTAGTTAGAGACCCAGGGAGAAGGCACGTGCAGGCCTCCTGACTCCCACGTGACCTGCCTTCTGCTTTTTCCCATCACCCAAGCACACATTCTTCTCAGTTTTTTACCAAGCTCTCTGTTTCCAATAAATCACAAGTTCATTCTATTTGCACACCAAGTCTACCTTGCTCATTTGTTCCAGGTTTATTTTTGTGCTACCTGCGCATTCCCCTCAGACATTAGGTAGAAGAACATCTTAACACAGGTTGTTATCCTCCCACTTCTGTAACACCTGATATTTTAGCTGTTAGGATATTATTCTGTGTGCCGGGTGAGTCAGCATGGGACCACGCGGGAGGTGGGATACATATTTTCAGCTTAGATCCTCCAGGGTTCAGATTGACCCTCTTATACCACTCAGGTTCACTAAGGCTAAAAAGCACAGAAACAAAGTAGTAAGAATGTCTCAGTATACACCTTGTACTGTACGTATAATTAAAACTATACAAAATATTAAGAGACATTGGTTACTTGTATTATTTTTAAATAGTCAATATTTAATATTTGCCATTTCCTACTACAATGAACAGCATATCACTCTAGCTGCTGAAGGACACATCCTATGTCATTTTAACTCCATCACCAACTCTGTCATGTTGAAGCATCACGTGACTCCCCCAGCTTACTTTTTTCCATCTACAAAATGAAAAGACTGAACTCTTGAATTCCTAATTTTGTGACTGAAAACCTGTCAAGTTTATGACTGTACGCGGCAGTTTGTCCAAAGGCCTAAAAAGAGAGAATAGGGAAGTGATGTGAACCAAGAGAGCCAGAAATTAGGAGACAGGAAAGGGAGAGAGAGGCAGATGGCAAGGAGGAGCACGTATCTCTGACTTGTTTATGTCTCAAATCTGATCCCACATTAATACAGCTGTGGTTTCCGACTGACGCTCTGACCGCAGACTATTTTGCCTAGTAAGCCAAACTTCATAAGGGGAAGCAGAAAGAAGGCTGCTTCTTACTCAACGTAAGCGCTCAATGCACTGTGTGCCATCAGGGAAACCTTCCTAAGAGCGGCCTTCCATCTCTCTCCCCAGGGTCTGTCATCTTTCTAGACTTGCAGTAGGACACTACAGAGCGATTACTCGAGTCCCCAACCCTGCTTTATTCATCATTCAGGCTTAACAACAACCTAACTATTGTGAGTAACCCTCTTTTATGGACAAGGAGTTTGAAATAGAGAGAAGTTAAATAATGTACCCAAGGCCACATGGCAATGAAATGGAAGAGCAGGATTCAGATCCAGACAGTTTGCCTGCGGTCTGTGCAGCTCAGCACACACTTGATACTCTGGAGTCAGATGTTCCTGGTCCTTGCGAGGCGAGGTGGTTAACCTCGGGTGTATCTTTAAACACAGAACGTTGAAATCTACCTCCCTGGCTTGTGGTGAGTATCCAATGTCTAAAATGCTTGGTGTGTGTAGAGGGCTTAATCACTATTTTCTTTATCTGAGAAGTCCCAAGTTAACACACTTGATTTCTCAGCCTGTACAACTATTACGTTCCTCTGGACCCTTCCTTATTTGGGACCCTGTCTCCATGTGCCTCACTAGGAGAGCTGCTCCATCCTACATTGGTTTATCCAGACTGTGCGAAAGATGTCTTACTGTTCTGGTGCGCATGTCTGTGTGTGTGTCTGTGTGTGTGTGTGTGTGTGCATGTGTGCACATTTGTTTTAAACCATATTTTCACATGTAGTAAGTTAATTTTTCTCAAGATTTAGCACTTGCTGCTTGAAGGGAATAAACCAGCCCCAGAAATATGACTTGCTCGAAACCGATAAACAGATGTTTCCAGTTGCTATTACATTCTGGCCAAACACTTGGGCTCAATTTGAAATTGGTTTCCTTTATTTTCCAAGCTCCTAAATGATGTGCCAGGAGTAGCCTCCCTTTCCCCCTGACACCCCAACTGTCCTGTCCTGTCTATACTTGGCACATGTTAGCTTTCTTTCATGAGAGAAGAGACGATCTCAGTAGAGGAAAGATCACAACTCTATTCCATCTGTGTTTTATTTAAATGCTTTAAAGCTAAGGCCTTCCTAAATTCAGGTGAATTTCAATCCTTACATAACTCTATCTTTTTATTGGCATCTCCTACAACTGACCTGAGACTGAAAGCCTAAATAAAGAGAAATTGATTTCCATGAGCAACTAGCTGATCTTTGCCCCAGAGGCAGTAATTTTGTTGAAAATATGATAAAGAGGAAAGAAAGTTGCTAGAATTAGGGGGAAATAATGTAACAGGTCTTTTTTTAATATAAAAAAGATAACCAGGACCAATCATACATGCATAATTTTGAAATTTATCTTAGCATCCTTAATTGTGGAGAAAAAAAATGTAGAAAGTCAATATTGATACAGAAGAAACAGGATATTTGCACAACCCTACTAAAGAAATTGAGTTTATAAGCATAAATCTCTTTTCTCTTTTTCCTCAAAGTCTTGGGTTTGATTTTTTTGCAAACCTTTCAAAAATGAATAATTCTGATCTTAAATTGTATCAGAAATCAGAAAAATAAAGGAAGCAGCTCCAATTCATTTTTATTTTTTGAGACAGGGTCTCTCTCTGTAGCCCAGGCTGGTCCTGAACTCACTATGAAGCCCAGGCTGGCCTTGACTCATGGCAATCCTCCTGCCTCAGCCTCCCAAGTGCTGGGATTATAGATGTGCACCACCACGCCGTTTATGTGGTGTTGGAGAATCAAACTGAGGGCTGTGTGTTTGCTAGGCAAGTGCTTTAAACACTGTGCCATTCCTCTAGCCCCCAGCCCAATTCATTTTATGAGGATATGAATTTATATCAAAGTTAGATAAGGACACATACTTTTCGTTGTTACTATATCCATGGTGGAAATGGAGGAAACAAAGGATGAACATTCTTTGGAAAATATTGGAAAGGAAATAAAAATATGGTTGTACTCTTAACCAACATAAGAACAGACTGTAAAAAGAGATAAAATATAGCTCAATTGTATCTAATAAAATGGGAATATCCCAAATAAAAATATCAGTTAACTGAACCCAATAGAATATCAAAAAATACATCATGATTTGGCAGGTCTTCCTCCATCTTCAGAGGAAAATGAGCAGGTAAGCATTTTTAAAAATTCATTTAGTCAATGTTAATGGACTGAAGAGCAAAACATACACAGGTTTGATTCTACATCGTCACAAGCATGGTGGCGCACACCTGTAATCCCAGCACTCAGCAGGAAGACTGCGTGAGTCAGAGGCAAACCTGGGCTACGAAGTAAGTTCAGGACCAACTCGGACTAGAGAATGAGAATTTACCTCAATAAACAAACAAAAAAGCAAACAAATTAAAACTACAAATGGAAGAGAAATTTCATGACAACAAATACCCTAGACCAACAAATGTTATACTTAATGAGAAAACATTTAACTCACTTCCCTTAAAATTGGAGAAAAACAGTGATCACAGTGATCATTATTGCTTTCCACATTGTTTGGGAAGGCAATGCTTTCCCTAATTTATCACCGATCCCTGCCCAGGACCATCTCTAGAGCTCTTCCCAGGCATTCTGAGTACAACAAGAGTTTTTATCTCACACTGTGAACATGTTTGCTCATCCCGCATCTAACAAAAAGCTCCAGGAGTGCTGCATGGTTCTGCCATCACACTTGCACTCTGCCATACGAAGGCCATGGCTGAGACAGGAGCTGTTTCTGATGTCTGGGTCTCAGAATAAAGGGCATCAAGTTACTTCTGACTATAACTAACCACCTGTTGTTGAGTAAAGATAACAAGAAATAAATCTCTGACTTTGGAAACCTCTGAGATTTGAAGAAGACACAATATGTTGTTGTATCAAAGCTTATGAAAGCTGACCTACGTGTGTAGGTTAGGAGGACTCTTCTTCAGCCTATTTACACAGTTGATAAGTACAGCAGGATTTTTTTTTATATAGTTGTGTTCAGGTCTTCCTTATTCTCCTTCTAGAATTGGTAATAGAATGAAAATAACATTACTTTTAAGCCAGGTGATGATAATACCTGAAATGTGACCAAGATTGGTGCTGGGTTTTGAAAATGTGCTTGTCATAATTAAGTGATAGGATGATTTATATTCAAAATCCGAGACATACAAAAACACTATCAGAACTCATCAAGTTTCAAGGGATTGCTGGCTACAAAATCAAACAAAAAGCAGTAACTTCCAGTAGCAACGCTCCCTTCTCAAGATGGTTAAACCATAGCCCCTGGCCGCTTCCATGTGGACTGCCCGTGACAACTTCCTCCAAAAGGTACAATATGGAAATGTGGTACACAAAGAGCAGCTTTACGGTGGAGAAGTCTGACCAGCACTACCTCCACTGGTGATCAAAGCCATTATCAAACCAAGTAAGTCACATCGACACTACATACTCTTGGTAGGATATTATGACAACAAGGATTTATCTCTATGACCTGACTTTCCAAAGCCCTGATTCCCATCCAACAGAAGAAAATGTAAAGCAAACCCTAATGGGCGTTCCACAAATTGTTCATGAAAGTCATCAAACCAAGGGGAAATCTGAGAAACTGTCACAGTGGAGAGGACGTGAAGAAGTATCACTTCCAAATACAGAAATAGAAACAGAACACTGGGTGAAAACTAAGAGAGTGTGGATATGAATAAAACATGGACTTATTCACTAGTTTTAAACTCCAGTCTAGTCATATGGATTAGTCAGGTTATCTCTAAATAATGTCATGTAACAACCAACATCCTGACAGGGTCTTACAACAATGAAACTCCGTCTGTAGATTGGACTGTGGGTTTGCTTGGTGTAGCTGTAACCCAGAAGGCACAGAATTCCAATTAGATTTAAATCTCATACTCCAGCTACTTCATTCAATTCATTGGAACACTATTATTAGTTATTAATAGATGTATCGTTCATTTTCTACAAAAGGGTAAATTAAAGGGATTAAGTATACTGTACTCCTCCTGGAAGAGGCATAGTTTCTCTTCTTTTTCAAAAAAAATTAAAGAGATAGAAACAGTGTATTATCAAAAATAAACACATCCTAAAATGTGTGCCACCAGAAAAAAGTAACACCTAGCCTGTTCGATCATAGAAGGAACAAAAATATAAGTATATACAATATTTAGAAAGGCATTTTAAATAATGAAAAAGTAAACAAGTTATAAGGAGAATAAAAGACCTTTCCTGAGAGCCCATAGGTCGCCTGAGTGTACCTCAGAAGTAGTCCACCTGCTGAAGATCAGGAACCAAAAATGAATATTACTTAGATCCAGGCATCTCAAAATGTTTTTTAACACTGTTTCAACTAATTGATATAACTTGCTTCAA
This sequence comes from Ctenodactylus gundi, assembly GCA_004027205.1. Classification (NCBI taxonomy): domain Eukaryota; kingdom Metazoa; phylum Chordata; class Mammalia; order Rodentia; family Ctenodactylidae; genus Ctenodactylus; species Ctenodactylus gundi. The sequence goes on from PVKB01001423.1 coordinate 205,983, forward strand.
GTGATAACTTGCCAATATTATACCACATATGTTTTTATTGAAAAAAATCACTTTTCAAAAACATATTAATTTGAATCAACTACTAAAAGTTCATAATTATATGTTTATATTTACCAGAAAAAAATAAAATTAATTACTTTTATTTTGTTTTTTGTTTGTTTGTAGATTTGAGTTGATCATAGCTTCCCTTTGAATGCAAAGGCCAGTGGGTCAGGTGCTGAATATCCTCGTGTAATGCAGACACCCAAGAGGCAATCTCTCTTACTCACCCCTACCAAAACGCAGAACTCACCACCTCTTTGTGCATTCTAAATAAAATTCTCTTCACCAAAAGCAGATATGACTGACAAAGGGCTTACCCTAGATTTTTTATGGAAAAATAAGGTATTTCATAGCATATATTACTTAATAAAACTTCACTTTATAAATATGAATTATTTCTTGTCTTCCCTCCTGGGATCTCTACCCACTCTGCCAATCAGACATTCCGTAGTCTTGTCTAACACCTCACCCAACCTCCACAGCTTGCCTGCAGTTTTCTCCCTTCCTGAATCTTCCTCCCCTAAACTCAGCAAGTGATACGCGTGTCACATCTCCGTTTTTCATATTCGTGCTTAAATGTTTGGAAAGCAGGAAACTATTTAATTATCATGACCCACCTCCTTGAAATATAAGCATGAAAATAAATAGCAGCTCAAAGCTATTGACAACAGCACCCACTGTCATCCTAGATGGGAGACGTTCAATAAAAACTAAATCATAGCGGACTTCGGGGGCCTTACTGACCGGCCCATAGTGCTGATGGTAGTTGCTCCAGCCCAATCTTTCTGTACTGGGAGCAAAAACAAGAGTCTAAGTAAGACCTTACCTTGTCCAATCATTTCTACAGGCTTGTTTCCTGATGAAAATTTGTACTTATGATAGATTTTATACATAATATTCATTCATTCATTCAATGAACATTTACTGGACATGTATTCTGACTCAGAAACTAAACTTTCAAGGTCGGAGGCATAGTTAAATGGTTAAGAGCACTTGCCTGGCCCTGAGTTAAATTCCCCAGAACCACATAAAGCTAGGCATGTCGGCACACAACACATCTCACGAAAATAAACAAATACATAGAAAATAAAGGCCTGCACCACTGGGCCAAGAAAAAAAAAGTTTAAACAAACTTTTTTTAAAACAACCTAAGATTTAAGGATTTTATTACTTATCCCATAACCAAAATCACCCCTGTTACTCTGATTCACATCAAGTACTGTGTTTGGCCATCTCAGAAATATCTGGTTCACTGATTTAAAGGACTCAACCAACTCTCATCAGTGAAAGATTATAAGAACCTTCTTAAGGAATCAAAAGGTTAGAAGTAGCACTGTCAGTCACGATGTTTGATTTTACGTGCATTATCCAGTGTTCTCCAGAGACACAGAAACAAGAGAATTTGGACATTAAGAGGTGTGTGTGTGAGTGTGTGTAGGGAAACAGATAAAAATGGCGTTCAGAGGCAGTGGCACTGGGGAGCCAAGAGATTTTTAAGGAACTGACCCACGTGCGGGTAAGGTGATTAGCAAGTCTTCAGGGGAGACCAGCAGTCTGAAGAGTCAGGAGAGTTAATGTTGCTGGTCAGGACCAAAACAATTTGCTGTCAGAATTCTCGCTTCCCTGGGAGAGTGGGATTTATTTTTTGTTTCAGCCCAATGGATAAGACCCACTCGCATTATGAAAGATAATCTATTTTACTCAGAATGTACAATTTTAAGTGTTAGTATTATGTAAAGACCACTTTCACAGAAATATAGGACATGTTTGATCAAATATCTGTACACAACGACCATCCAAGCTGATATATAACACTGGGTTTCATATTACCCAATGTAAAAATGGAAAGAGCTTTCCGCGAGGAGCCTCCGAGGACTCTGATTGTTGACGGGATCTTTTCTTACGATAAAGGAAAGTGAAACTGTCTTATTTTGAAATATGCTTCTTAAAGTCTTTTTTTTTCCTCCACTGGACAAAAATATACTTTAAAATCATCTCTTTTTTTTTCTCTAAGACAGGAAAAAAAGAGGAAAAAGAACCCCAGAATACACTATTGCAGACCTTAGAAATCTGAGGCTCATCCAGCTGTGCAAAAAATAGGTGGAATGCGTGTTATATAGGACTGAGTTGAGGAGAGGTGCTGCGGTAAGGTGTCTGACTTTGCTCACACGCGAGGCTCCGACAGAGCCTGTCACACTCAACAGTCTACACCTGTGCGAGCAGCCGCCTCACATCATGGAATGTGCCGACACAAAACAGCAGACCCGAGATGCGTACAGGGCAGGATCTTCTATGGCTGCTCACTGGACATTTCACAGAAACTCTAAGAGGGAAAATCTATTCAGTGTCTCAGACCTGTTCCTCTAGGAAAACCTACATGCTATTCCTTTTTTTTTCTTTAAAGAAAACTCCAATGGCTTCCTTCAGCCTAACAACAATGAGTGTGTCTGATAAAAAATCTTTGAAAAGTTGGCAAATAATGACGTCTTTCTCCTCCACACTCCTGGTAACCACTACTCTGCTCCTATGAATTTGTCCTACTTCACACACCTCATACAAGTGGGATCATGCGGCACTTGTCCTTTTGCATCTGGGTAATTTTATGCAGCACCCTGTTCCCCAGGTTCATCCATGTTTTCATATCTGGTAAGAATGTCTTCTCCTTTAAGGTCAATAATATTTCACTGTTAATGGATATAAAGTTTTAGTTATGAAAGATTAATGAGCTGGGGGTAGTATCACACCAGTTTTCCCAGCACTCCAGAGGCTGCGACAGGAGGATTGCCATGAATTACAGGCCAGTGTGTACTACATAGTGAGTTCTGGACCATCCTGGACTACACAGACTATCTCAAAAAAGAAAGAAAGAAAGAAAGAAAGAAAGAAAGAAAGAAAGAAAGAAAGAAAGAGAAAAGAAAAAACAACCAATCAAAAAAGATAATAACAACAACAAAAAATAAAAGATGAATGAATTCTAGCAGTCTGTTATATAATATTCTGTCTACAGATAACAATATAGTGTCATACTCTTAATTTTTTGCTTGTAGGTTTTAAATTATGTGTCCTTCCCATACATATAAACACACATACATACACACACACACGAAAGTTCAGGAGAACAGTATTACAAGTGATGGTTGCCTATTCCCTTGATTTTGATAATAGTTTCACAGACATATGCAAATATTCAAGCTCATTGGATTATATACAAAGAAATACATAATTTCATATAACGATTGTAATCCAATAAAACATGTGTATATTAAAATATATGTATATATTTAATTATATACTTATTTATTTTAATATCTCCTACATAGCCAAATATCCAAACAAAAAATGAAAGAGAAATGGATGAGCAATCCATTTTCAAAATGGAAACAAAATCAGATGCCCAAAGAACTTATCTTCTGAACACAGCAGTTCACTAGTTCCGTCAGAAGCGACTAAGAGAGAGGAAGTAGGGTCATGAGAGAGTTAGAGACATTGGGTATGATGCTGAAAGAACAGACTCCTCTGTCCTCACGGTGCTGCAGCAAGAAAGAGAGACAGAAGAGAGGAGGACTAGGACTTGCAGCGAAAGTACATCACAGAAAACAATGTCCAAAATACTCAATCACTGATGACAAATTAATTATTGACTACCAACTATTTGCTGAATGCTGATAATGATATTGGGATTTTAACACTCCTGATTACAACAAATAATAAACATTGAATAGCTACATTTTTCCAGATACTTTGTTGAGCCCTTGACAATGTTACTTTAATATTTAGACCTTGCAGCAACCCAAGAAACAGGCACTACTATTTACAGGCCAGGAACCGGAAGCTCTGACAAGTTAAGCAATTGCTCCATGGCACACAGATAGCCAATAGTGGAGCAGGGCAGTCTGGTCACCGGGTCTGTGCTCTGAAGCATTAGAGGAGGCATGTTTCCTTCTCTCAAAGCTATAACTGCCAAGAAAATGGAGTAACGGGAAGAATCAGAGACAGAAACGATGGGAAGCATGCGGGCTGTTGGGCACCAAGCCTTTCACTTAGGTATCACCAGTGTTAGCCTAGTCGTTCTAATATAGGGACTTCTGGATGAGCTTTGTTCTTCTTAGTTCATTGAGTAAAAAATAAATAAATAAATAAATAAAATGACACTCAGGAAGAAGAAAGTGATTTATGTGTCTCCCATGAGTGGGAAAAAAGTCTGGAATTCCAACACTGTGATCACTGTCCCAAAGTCCAAGACTAACTTCTTCATCCATATGGGAAGGCCATTAGCCCATCCTAGGTGGGAATGGGAGGTTGGGAAGGCTTCTTGGAGGAAGTAACAGCTGAACTGAGTGTGAGGAAACACCAATACTTTGTCCATGGGGTGACTCTATACAATTTCCTGACCAAGTAATCTTTTACTAGATTGATATCTATTTTTAAAAAGTATCTTTTATCTATGTTTGTAATATCCCTTTTCTAGCATTTCAAGAGTCATGATGTTAAGTAGGAGAATTAAATTTATATTTAGATCTGAGTGAGGTAAACAAAGCCTAGAAATGATTTTTCCACCTGCCCAACCCTTATGTGCTTTGTCTTTCTATAAAAAGTGCATCAACATGACAATTACATAATTATTTTTCTCACTGCTCCTTCCATACCATGCAGAGGCCTTGTTGTTCTTCCATTTTAGCGTTATTTTTAAAAACTGGCTTTCTACTGGACTGTGAGTGGAAAACGAGCAAGAGACAGAGAGGTTCTGAAACCTCAGGCTTTTTCATGAGCTCCTGGATATAGCCAAGGCTGAACCATGGTTGTATTTTTCAGTTATGGGAACCAAATCTCCTGTGCTTACATCACTTACAGCTGTACCCCTGGCCACTTGAAATCAAGATGACTGAATTCTGTAATATTTGTTTAGTATCCTGCGGTTCTAGACATTGGTTAAACTGCCATCTTCGTTAAACATTAACTTCAAAGAAAATCCTCAAATAAGAACAAATCTACATCATAGAAGAAAGAAATAAAAGTCTGTAGTTTTAGAACGTATAAAGATAGTGGAGAAGGATGAAAACAGAAATGCCATGCACATACTGTTATCATGGTTATTCAGCCTGTGAACGAGAGACATGAAACTCCACATGGAAGTATGAGAAGCAATGCAGGTTTAACTTGTCTGCAAGGTAGATATTGGCAATGTAATGTAACTTGAGCGGCTTCCACAAGTTTCCTTTCTCAACTTTTCTCCTTGTCCCATTAAAGTAAGATTTTGAGCCCTGAAAACCTTTGGATTCTTATAGATGCATTTATAGAAAGACAAGGACCACCCAGTGTGAGGACTGGTGACAACTCAAGACAGTACTTTTTAAATTACTCAAGGGAAACACCTCCATCATCAGAGGCAACTGATACATGCAGTGAGAGAAACAGAGAGACAGAAACAATATAAGACTACGCATAGAGATTTATCCCGGATCATGCACAAAACGTCCTTGAAGTATTCTGTTTCGGCTTTTAAATGTCATATAATGCTTCATTCTATTCTGTATTCTATTTTATTTATATAAAAGAATACTGTAAGTTGCCATCTGAGATGGAAAACTGTCCCCAGCACTTCGTTCTGTGTGTGCCTTTGAATGTGACCCTCAGTGAGGATGTGGCAGAAAATACCAGAGCCATGGGCTGGAAGCAGCGGAATCCACCCTCCGTCTGTGCCGGCAGGCATCTTAGTCCAAATGGCTGCTGCATTTCCCTGGACCGCGGTCGCATGGCCGCCAAGCCGGCTTCCTGCTTCAGTTTCCATCTTCTCTCCACTCAGAATCAAAGCACTTCCCACCATCTAAGCCCTCAGTGGCTTTTCATCATTATCAGAAGCAAATCGGAATTTTTAGCATGGCCTTCTGGTCCTCAGGTTTGGCCTCTGCTAATCTGTCCTATCTTGTCTCTGACCACAATCCTTTTGATCACTCAGCTCCAAACACACTGGCCCGCAGCATGATAGCTTGTTTTTTTTTTTTTTAATTTTCCTCCAGGGTCTTAGATCAGTCAATGTTCACATCTAAAATTCTGTTCCCCATCTCTTTTTTTTCCTTTGGGCCTACAGAATAAATTTATTTTTTCTTAATATGCTTTCTGCCACTAACTAGCCCCTTAGAGAGATAGGTAAAATCAAATCCTGGAACCTAACTCTACCCTTGGCATATAGTAACTGCTCAGTAAGTGTTCTGTAAATGATTAGATAAATGACTGAGCTAATGAATAACTTGTCTTCTTTCAGATTTAGAGAACTAGGGCTGTGAGGGAATAATTTATGAAACAATACTCAAGCAAATGCAACACATATTTTGTGAAAGTCATTCTAATTATCAGTAGGGGGGAAATAACGCGAAAGCTTTCTGGCAATTTCTTGAAAACGTCATTTTGGTGACTTGGGCTGAGTAGCAACCTCCAAGAGGTTGCATCCCATCAAAGACTTGTGACAGCTTTGTAAATCTCTTGAACCACAGCACAAGTACTGTTCTCCAGAGCTTTCTCCGAGAACATTCAATGACGTAGCGAGGGCTTCTTACAGCACCGAAAATGTAAAGTTGGTGTCGTGATGCATAACTACCTGGCATTTTTACTTCTTCATTATTTTCACTAAAAATAGAGAAACAGAATGTTTTACTAAGAAGCTCTGACCCTTGATGATAATCCTTGTATTGCCTTCAGGCACACTGGTGAGAAAAGAGAGTGAACTGGAAGTGAAACACAGAAGCTGCTTCCACAATCACCCCACCCACATCTCCTCAAAGAAGTACAAATGACTAATCACCAGTAAATCCTATGAAAACAGGGTCAGCATCTATGACTATTAAAAATGCAAATGAAAAATAAGCAGATTCCCAGATTCTGCCTTTCTTTAATAAGAATGTCTATTATCAAGACCTGAAAAACAACAACAACAACAAATTCTGACAAGGTTGGGAGAGAAAACAAGCCCTTCTACATTGCTGGTGGGATGGTAAACTGACATAACCACTACCACCTCTTTGGTCTGTCTCTGATCACAGACATAAGAATGAGTTACATTCTGTACCTGCAGGTAGCTCAGTAGATTTCAGTTTATATCCTGTTGAGCAAAAACAGGTCAACACAGCTACGTTAGGTACCAGGAATTGTGAAGATGAGAATGTTACTAACCTGGTACCTTGTTGCCCTAAATAAAACAGGGGTTCACGTCATAAAAAGGGGAGGACAGGGGAAGACAATCAGCCCCATCTGTCATGAACCCAGGTGGCCATGGGATGCAAAAGTTCCTTAAAGAGATGTGTTCATAATTTCTATCCCAGGACAAAAATTGGAAATTCCATCCTCTTCCCCAATATCACCGCTAGGAAAAAAAGAAAAAGAAAAAGATTGAGGCGAACTTGTCACTCCAGTGACAGCTTTTGTTTCACTGCTTCTTTTGAAAGCTGAGCCCTGAAGCACAGAGGAAGTCCAGCCTGCCAGTCTCAGCTCTTTCACTGCCAGTTCCCTCCCCTACCTTCTCAACTGCAATAAATGACCACCAAGCCTTCTGTTCCCTGATGGCCAAACACGGAAAATAATTGTCTTTGAGGAGACTTCGTTCAACCTAATTTGTGAGTAAAATTTTCTCATGGCAGCAGTGAAAAGGCCTACGATAATGAGGAAGTCTTCAAACTCAGGGGAACTGATGAGATCTGCTCTCCAAGTCACCATACACTATTAATCAATTGTTACTAGGCAGAGTCACGAAACCCAGATAGAGGTCACATGACCCACGGCACTCCCCACTCCCAATGTCTTACTGCTTAAACTAATGCATATGAGGCTTCGTAACTTAGCAGAACTCACAATCTACCTTCGGTTTTCATTTCAATTTCTGAGTAAAATAAAATAGAGAAAGTACAGACTGAGCAGCCAAGTTGCCGGGGGAGGGAGGAGGTGGTCACAGAGAAAACAGAGCATGTCGATCACATAGTTCACAAAAAGGCACCAGCTTAGCAACAGGACTTAGGCTGATCATGGTATCTAGTTTGATGTGCCCTTCTTTGCAAATTGAGGGGTAGTTTTACCTGTCATTTCCAATAAACTTTAATCTTTTTTTCCCAAGTCAAACCACAGATATTTCATCATTTTCCACAGAGCCTTTTATTCTATCTTCCTGGATCCCCTGTAAACTAAATTCCTAATATGTCAGATTGGCAAAATGTCTTGCCTCATCAACTCTTTTTAATTGCCTGTAAATCAGAGTGGCTTGAAGGTTCTGAAGAATAGATAAGCAAGTGCTTCAAAATCTCCCTTAGTTACTTTTTACATTAGCAAAACCTCCAAATCCCAAACTTCCTACCATCTCATTCTTCTTCAGATTCTAGATTTTCCTGAATATTAAGAAAAAAAATACTAAAAAGTAAAACCACTTATTACCAGAAACAGAGGAATTTCATTTATTTTGGTTTGGTCTGTTTTTTTTTTTTTTTTTTTTTTCAGTTATACTTGGAACAGTATGCTGGGCAACCACCTCATTTAACAGAAATGCACAAAAAGCTAACCACGGAAACAACATGGGCAGTGTCACGGGTTTGTCTTCACATCATTTTTGACGTGGAACAGTTAGGACTATTTTGTTGTATGTTTGGAAGCTCAGTTTTTAGATCCTGAAGGGAAGTTCTCTAACTTCCCAGGTAAAAACTCTACCACATCTATACCAAAGCAGAAAAGTCTAGGTGCACCTAATTCATAATAAAGAAAGGCAAAATGATTTAATTTAGAATTTCTGTGTCTACATTTTCCTTAAGCTAAATCTTTTCTAACTAATATCGCACATTTTTTTAAAGTTATGCAAGTCAGTGAGCACGGTAGGTGCAACACTTAAAGAATCTATGGACAGAGGGAAAAACAAGTCAAAATAAATCTTGTGTGTATTTTTGAGGAGCAACTATTCAGTAATTTATATTAAATCAATCAGAAGGGTATATAACAAGATATGTAAGGTCTATTCATCATAACACCATAAATATATTACTAGAGTGAAGTTTGCGAGTAAATGAAATGCCCCTACACAGCAAAATTGTTAATTACAGTATAATAATACAATGGAATTTTCTGTACTGGTTTAAAGCAATAATAAAGACCACTATGTATTGTTACTGCAAAGATGGCCACAACTCGCTGTGATGGGAGAAATGAGCATGTAGAACAACGTGGGTAGCCCGAGTTCATCTTAACAAAATAGCGCTCTGTATGAATACGCTAAGTATATGGAAGAGAATGCTCCAACATGCAAACAACTGTTATCCCTGGGCTGCGAAGCTAGACAAAATTTCTGTTTTATTCCTTCAGGCTTTCTGCAAGTTTCTTCTACCCTTTCATTTAAAAAAATTAAAAGGAAACCTTGAGAAGTAATTTCCATTTTAAGAGAAAAGGGGCGGGGCGGGGGGGGTGGGCGGAAAGGAGAGGTTCCTGAACTGATGCCGGCCTTCCCATCCGGTGGTGACACGCCTGCAAAGCGCCTAAAGAGAGAGGTGGAGGAAAAGCGAGTAGGAAGGCTTCACCACTCCACATGAAAAGCAAACAATACACATATCAGCGTCCTAAGATGTACCACTCTGCTGGGAAAACCCAAGACAAAAGAATCATCGGACACAACGGTTCAAAGCATATTGCACCTGTCAAAACGTCCGTCATCTTCTATAGAAATGCACGAATGGAAGAGAGAAAAGGGAAACTTTAGAAAAGTCACTCAGGAACAACAGCTCACTTTGTCTCTTTCCTCCAACCAACTCCTCCATGTGAAAGCCATTGAGCTCCATGCTAAAGATTGCCTGGAAGGACCAGACAATAGGAAGGTCTCCTTCATTGTCAAGGACAGTTACACTTTGAAGATGACGCTCAAAAGAGGTTACAATGGGTCAACAAGCAATTGTTGGGCCTATGCAAGGACATGTCAAGAGAACATTGTTAAAGTCACACACACAAAACAAAATGTGGATCTCAAAGAATTCAACTTTAACCTAGAGGAGGTGTGGGAAGGACGGAACTAACACACAATGCTGATTTCTGATTTCATCCCAAAGAAGACTTCAGGGGGAGGGGACTCACCCCACGAGAACTAGTTTAACAGGCAGTTTGGGGATGGAATGTGCTGTTCCAAATCTCTAGCTAAGTTATGTACAAGTGCAAATTGAGACTGAATGAGAAAAGGTGATTTTTTAAAATAATATGAAAATAGGTGAGTGGTGCTAAATCCAGGTGGGTTATGGTATTTTTAATAACTCTATTTTCTGGCTGTACTTTAGGAAATATGTGTGGTATTCATATTTAACCAGATGGCTTGTAAGCAGCTGGGGGTTCAAAATCTTTGATTAGTAGTTGTAATTTTTATGTGATTTCTTAGATATTCTCAATAAGGAAAACTTAGAAACCTGTCAGAAATGCTGACACAGAAGCAGTCAGCAGCCGAGGATGCACCCCGCTCCGCCCTGTGCAGGCTGTGTGGCCCTAGACAGGCAACCGGATGTCTCCACTCTCAGTTTCCTCCTGTGTCAAGCAGTGTGTCTCAACAGCATTCACTGAGAGCCAGAGGAGACACTGCATTCAGCAGAAAGAAAAACCTCCATCCGCACAAAGCCTGTACAGCCACGTTCAGAGGATTATACAAGAGTCCAAAGTTGGGAACAATCCCAATGCCTAGCAGAAGATGGACAAACAAAAAGTGATGTATCCCTTCAATGGAATATTATGTTACCTGTTAAGAGAAGTACTTCCCAGGACTCAGGAGGCTGAGCCAGGAGGATTGCTGTGAGTCCAAGATCAGCCTGAGCTACAGAGTACGTTCAGGACTAGTCTGGGATATAGAGCGAGACTCTGTCTCAAAAAAAAAAAAAGTGCTAGCCAGGAGCAGCTGCACATACCTGTAACTCTAGCACATTGGAAGGGTGAGGAAGGAAGCTTGCAAGTTGAGTCTCGCTCAGGCAATTTAACAGGTCCTTGTCTCAAAAATAAATAAATAAATAAATAAATAAATAAATAAATAAATAAATAAATGGCTGGGGATACACAGTTGAATGCAAGGCCCTGCGTTAAGCTTCCAATACAAAAAGGAAGGGCGGGGGTAGTGGCACAGAAGGCAACATGTATAAATCTTAAAAATTATGTTACATGAAAAAAGCTAGTCACAAAGACCATGTATTATGTTATTCCTCCACACTGAATGTTCAGAACTAAGAAACCTGTATACAGAAAAAGGAGGTTTTCAGTTAATTATGGCTAAGAGAAAGGAGATGGGATGACAGCTTAAGGATCTGAGGTTTCAATCTGAGCAGATAAAATGTAAAAGTGACTGCAATAATGATTGCACGTAACTATGATCATACTAAACACCAATAAATCGCTCACCTCAAAGGGGTGACTTGTGTGAACATAGCAAAGCTGTCAATTGAAAACAGCTAAGTAAGAATGAGGGTAAAACCTGTGGAGAAACAAAAAAGAAAGGAAAAAAGAAAAGAAAAAAGAAAAGGTGTGGTTGGAAGGAGCAGGGGCACTGCAGTGGAGGAGTCAGAGCAGGAGGTACCATGTGTGATATGCTTGATGAACATCAACACTCCATGTTACTTTTATGACTAAACATAAATGTTTGCATAGAGCTTGGGAAAAACTTTTCAAAAGAGTACTGCTACCAATCTTGACTTAATAGTGAGTCTGAAATTCTTATTTCAGTTATACAGTACCTATCTTTGAAAATATTTTAAAATTCAAGTTGATTCCCTGCTGCTAAAATATAATCCATATAATCTTCTCTACCAGAAAGCTAAATTTCAAAATTAAGGTGATGCTCTATTCTTTCAAGAGTGTACTACGTTTTTATTTTTATTTTTTATTTTTATTTTTTTTTTTTTTGAGGCAGGGTCTTGTTGTGTAGCCCAGGCTGGTCCTGAACTCACTATTTAGCACAGGCTGGCCTCAAACTCATAGCAATTCTTCTGCCTCGGCCTCCCGAGTGCTGGGATTACAGGTCTGTGCCAACACGTTCAGTTTGTGATCTTAGTGCTTGCCAGGTAAACACTCTAACCACTGTGCTATGCCTCCAGCTCCCAAAGAGTTTACTACTTAACTAAAGTTTTTATGGATGTTGAGTCTTTAAATTTAGCAATTGACTAGCTATAGAATCAAACAGAAGAAGGCCAAAACAGTCATCCCTCTGAAATATTCTCAAAGCTGAATTCATTCTTTAAAAGATTATTTGGACTATTTTTCAAAGGCCAGATTCACTGCATATAGATTTTTTTATAATACCTTGTTTTGGTCATCAATTTTCAAAATCTCCGTTAACAAAGACAAAATGAACAAGAGCCCCTACCCTTCCTCAGAGTAGTAACCCGATTTCCTGAACTTTCTCTTTCCTACATGTCAACATATGCATTTATTTGTATACGTGCTAATGAAACTTAAAGTTCAATGCAAATTAGCAGCATCTTTTGAAGTATCTATACTTAACTATGTTTACAATTCAGTATTATATTCCTTATAGAGCTCCCTTCGACATGTATAAGTTTCAAGCGCCACAAAAATTTGATTGGTTTCTCACTGGAATCTTCCACTCAACCCATGATTTTGTCCCTTAAAATCCTCTGCTCTCAAAATCAAGTTCAAATTCTGCCCTGGAAGCCTTCTCTAATTACACCAACCCAAAGTGGTTTTTCCCTTATCTACATCTCCCCTGCACTTAATTCACTATAAATCCTTATTTCACGTGTATATATGTGAAAAAAATCAAAAAACTTTAATCTATTAATGAGAGTCCAAAGCAGAGCTCCACAGTCAAATATATTAATACTTCTTCATGAAAGCATATGAATATTCACATCGTGTGAGACTAACAAAAGCTATTTGTAGCTTCCATTTGCTTGGCTCCTAATTGATAATCATGGTCTTTCAATTTTGGAGATATTTAAATTTCAGAATTGTTACTATGTAATTTAAGACCCGAAGTATGGTGCCATTATTCCATATTCTAGGTTTACTGTCCCAAAATGGCTCTCACTACTATATTCCTAGCATTCTCAATTACAGAATTAATGAAAAAAATTAATACAAGGTTGAGCTTGACTACTGACTGGTGGTACTGTGTATTTTAAATTGAATTTGTGTGTGTGTGTGTGTGTGTGTGTGTGTCTGTGTGTCTGTGTCTGTGTGTCTATGTTACTGGATATCATCAATCCCAGGACTTCACGCTGAATTACATCCATTACAGTCCATTTTATTTTTGATTTTGAGACAGGGTCTTATTAAGTTGCTATATTGCCAGGGATAAGTTTAAATTTGTGACCCTCCTACCTCAGCCTTCCAAAGTACTGAGATCATAGGGCTGAACCTCTAGGTCAAGCTTCTAAACTGAACTTGTTAAAACTAAAGGTTCTAAGTGAATAGTGTATTAATTTATTAAGTATGTGCATTGTTTTTAAACATAGAACTTGCTTCATATAGGCTTTAGGGTATGAGGCTTGCAGGCACAGATGTCAAAAGAAGTAATTATTTAATCATATTGCTTTGTCTCTCTGTGTTTGAGATAATGTCCCTGACTTCACAGTACTTCTCAGCGAGAAACATGGCATTGGCACCAGAGACAGCGAGAAAGCAAGACAGTTGGAGATATGAATAATCCTTACATTAGGACTGTATAACCAATGATAATATATATTAGTTTGATATTAATAAAAATACTTTCATTTTGTACTACTCTTACCTTTCAAAATACTTTGATTTGATTTCAAATTTGATTCTCAAATCATCCTTTGCAGTAAACAAAACATTTCATTCTAGTTTAACCATGAAGAAATTTCAGCTAACTCATGGAAATGACACTAACATGTGATGACCATAAACACTGTCTTCAGATTTTCAGATCCGGGTCAGCCCGAGCACCTTCACTTTTTAAATCCAGGTCAGCCTCGCACCTTAGGTTTTCAATATGTTTCCACTATAACATCCCATCCATCCTCTTCACAAGACCAATGCTGATCGGCTCCAATAACCTTTTCGTTTGTGTGAATGTGGAACGGGGGACCAAGCTCAGGGCTTATACACTGAGCTATATCTCCAGCCCATTAATTTAGTTTTGATTTTGAGACAGAGTCCACTAACTCACCAAGTTCCCCAAGAGTTGCAGAGGAGCACATAAAAATTTACCTACAGGTATTTGTGAAATACAAACACACACATATATTTCATGTGTACATTAATAGCTTCAATTATATAATATATAATAATATAGCTTTATATAATAAAACTATAATATAATTATAATATAGTTTTAAAGTGTATTTGTACATATTCATGTTTATTTAATATTATTATTAACTCAAGCTTCTTCATCTACAAAATAGATACAATATAATTGAGGCCACTGTGAAGAATATATGAATTATTATATATTAAATACTGGGAAACAGTTTCTAGTATATGCTACACAAAAAATTGGCTATCATTATTTTATGTTATAGAAAAGTTCCTGGGGCTAGAAGAATAGTACAGTTGTTAAAGTGCTTGCCTAGCAACTGCAAGGCCCTGGGTTCTATTCTCCAGCACCACGTAATCTGGGAATGGTGGCACACATTTCTAATCCCAGCACTCAGGAGGCTCAGGCAGGAGTCAAGGGCTCCATAGTGAGTTCAGGACCAGCCTGTGCTATACAGCGAGACCCTGACTCAAAAAAAGGGGGGGGGGGTCTGTACTAGCAAACATTGTTCATGACACTATTTTAAATGTTAATTTCCTAAATGCACCAATATTTAAAAATTTATTAATATGTATCTTCCAATGAAACATTCACATAATATTTTTAAGAAGTGTTATATTAAGTTCTTTAGAAGACTCTTACAGAATGGGATAATGAACCATAAATGAAATCACCAACCTCTGAAGAAATAAAAAGTAAGCTGTAATTCAGAACCCAGGCAACAACGATTTCACGCCGCCAGACCTCCTTCTGTCCTCACCGTCTGCTGTGTACATGAACACATATTATTTATTCCTAAAATCACTTCATCTTCAATTAAGACTGTTTAATTCAGCACGAATTTTAGAGATAATAGCACTGGGAAAGGTCTAACTATGGTCGCCTTTGTGCTTGGGTTCTAATACTAGAGGAGGTATTTTTCAGAAGGACTTGAACACCCTCCACCCACAATGCTAACTGTCAAAGTAGAAGTGTTCCTCGCCCAGCACCACCTAAGCATGTCCAGACCTGGAACAGCTGACTTGATCACAAGCACACAGGTCCAAAATAAGAAAAAACAACCACGGACTACTGTTTCATTCCTCTAAGAAACAAATAACTCTTGAAAGTCTTTTTAGCTCTGATTCTGACTTTAGACCCTACCAGTGTACATGAGTTTACTATGTTTGGAATAGAACTTTAAGTAACACTTCCTAAGTGTTTTCTCAGCTGTACTCTGTAAGACACAAGTGCTGTAAGATACTGGCGGTCTTTTTAAATACACATGTACACACACATACATACAGATACACGTGGCTATTAGGAATTCTTGATATAATAAATAAGAAAACAGTAGGTTAAATAGAGCGCACCAGATTTGTTATCTTGACATTTCTTAGGGCCCTAATGTGTCACTATGATTCTTTAAGAAGGAGCATTATGGGCCACATCCCTAGAACCATCAAAGCTCTACAATTTGAGCACAACACAGTAAATAAAGCTCACTGCTGCCAGAGAATGCTACATTTAAAGAAATTAAACAGTGTTCAAAGGAGTAAAAAGATTTCCGTAGCCCCACTACCTCACGTTGCATCTTTCCATTAGTGGTGTCTCATGTAATGTACATTGGGAAGCTGCTTTCAATAAAACACACCACATATCTGACATCTTTTACCTGTATCCCTTGTCTCCATTCTGGTCAGAATTACTCCTTGTGCTTTTTAATTTTTTAAGAAATTTATTAATTTGCATTTCTACAGCTGAGGGAAAACATCTTCTATCTCAAACACATTTTTGTTCTTTGAATTGACCAATATAAACTTTTTGTTGTTTTAGAATCATCTAAAGCAATGATTCTTTTGACCTGGAAGAAAACTCTTTGTCCTAGCTCATGATTAAATAGCAAATGAAAATATCCAAAGATCAAAATTCTCCATAACACCCTTCCATTTCCCGTTGATTCCCCAATCAAAGAGTATGAGTGGAACTTAACAGATTTCACATGACCTCTGCTGAGTAGGTGCTGTTAAATACTCAGGAAACTCTCAGAATCACCACTGATAAACTGTACCCTCTCTTGTAATAAAGTCATGCTAATAGGAAAGTACTGTATTATGAAAACCATACAAATCATATTAACCTAGAACCCACAAATCTCCACAGTTTGGGCATATCACTTTTCTTTAAAGTGTATACTCTTAGAAAATACGACCACTAAAACAATTGTATTCAAAGGACTACAAAGATTTCTTAATGTAAGGCAGCTTGCTTATAATATTTCAGTATTTCATTCATGCTGAAAGTTAGGGACTTGAAGCAGTAAGACTTTACAACTTCCATGAACCAAACTTTATACATTTTAGGGGGAACTACAAGGGACTTGAATACAAAACTACATATGGATACGTTGGACAGATCAATTCCTCTTTCTCTCTGAATGTTTAAAAAAGAAAAACTCCAAAAAGGGAAAAATAAAAAAAGTTCCATTAAACCATTTGATAAAGCAGCCCTCAGCATTATCTCATAATGAAACTGCTATGGTAACCTGGAAAGAAAAAAAACAGATAAATATGGGAGGTGGGAGAGGAGAGAGAGAAGAGAGAGAGAGAGACTGACAGACAGACAGACAGACCAGTATTTTCTATTACGAATTAAAAAGCTTCAGAACTTCTTTTACAAAAAACTAACTTCCAAGTGTTCCAGGCCTCCAACTAGGCCGGGCTTCGGGTCTCTGACATAAAACCCTCAGCCTGAAGAATCTCCCCAGGCACACGGGCCAATCAGATGTCACGTTGACTATTAAATTATAGACATCCGATTATGTTTTCCAATGCTCTCTTTAGAAATTCCAAGGGCCCTTAGGAGACATCCTTCGCCCAGAGCCCAGGTTGGTAAGTGAAACCTTTCACCTGCGAAAGCGAGACAAAGAGGGGGCCCCTCCCACGCGGTGTCCCCATCCCTATTAGGCTGCCCAAATTCTTCATAACACCCGGAGACACTGCAAGACAACAGCGCTATTAGAAATGCTTCAGAAGGAACACTTTCTTTTTGACTGAGATAGAGACTTTCGACATTATTTATTAGGTTCAAAACTGCTTCACAAAAGGCGAACAAAGATCGTGTGGAAACCAGTCCATCTGACCCCTGGTCCCGGCAGGCACGGATGGGGGTGCCCAGCCCCGGAACAATCCCCGCGTCGCGGTCAGCGCCACCGCGCACTCAGCACCCGCCCGGGCAAGGCCTGTGAACAGGCCGTATGGTAGCGCGAAGAGGGCAGGCGGGGAGGCGCCCGGGTGCCACCCTCCATCCGTGTGGCGAGCAGGGGAAGGGGCGCCCCTGCCGGACTGCCTGCGAGGGAGGTGCCCGCCCTGGGCCTCCTCTCCTCTGCCCACCGAGGATGCGCTCCCGGAGCAGAGGCAGCCGTGCCTCTCCCCATCGCGGTGCCAGACACCGCGAGGACCCCGTCTTGGAAATCTGGGAGCTCCCGAACACCCACTCTGATGGCCACCCTCACCTCCAGCTGGGGTCCTGAGTTATGCTGCCAGGCCAGCGGGGCGGGGCTCTTCCCACAGAGGCCCATGGCCGTGAAAGGCCTCTCAGCGGGATCTGGAAAGCAAAGGGACTCTGGTGACTGGGGAGGCCACTGCCAGGGCAGCAGATAGAATCTCTCTTGGGACAATGGGGAACTGGGGAGATCAAAGCTTGTCGCCAGGAGAGGGAAGGGAACCTCTCCTCAGGTGCTCCCCTACATTTTCTAAAGGAAACGCAAACATGCACACCCTGTGAATTCCTCTCCTGTTCCTTAAAAGGGAACCCCCGCGGGAAAATAAATGTTGTGCCATTTTTATGAAACTCCATCTCAAGAAAAACCTGTCTGCACCTCCAAGAGAGGGAACAGAAGAATTGCTGGGTGCAATGGAGCACCTGCTATATTTAGGGGAAGTCTAGAATAGAAAATTGATTAGGTAGAGTCAGATGTCATGCGAAAATAAACAGATCTAGTCCATTTGGAGTGACAACTGATAATTCTGTAAAAGTCCAACGTCATGAATCTTATCAGTACCTTTATGGTAACACACCAAGTTTGATTGTTTTTGCTTTGCCCAATCAAATCATACTTTATGTAAGAGATTTGGTTTTGTTCTGTTTTGCTTTTTTAAAAAAAATTGTACAGCCAAGACTGCTAAGGAATTTTCCAACACCCCCCCCCCCCACACACACACACACACATCTTGTATTTTTATGCTTGTGTCTAATCTTGAAGTTTTTACTTGAGAAATTCCTCCACTGACCTTTACAAATTAAAGCCTAAGTCCTTGGTGATGTATTAAAATAATATACATGCTTTAAGTCACTTTCTGCAAGTTGATAAAAGGCTCTGAATAGCATGTCAATGTTTAGGATATTCAGGACAATCCACAGGATTACTTGCAAGTTAAAAGTAAGTAAAAGAAAAAGAACAATATCATAAGAGGGGATGTGAAACAACCAGTATATCTCATTTCATAGTACTTTATGAAAACCCCATAGAATACAGGTAGATGATGTCATTATCCCCGTTCTGTAGAATTCATAGAATAGACTAATACAGACAATAAAGAACTGCTTCAAAACCACATATCACTTAGGGGAAAACATTGAACATTTTTAAGGCCCAGCCTTACAGAGATGAAGTTTCCCTGACTTGGTCTCCCCAGCAGAATATAATATTTCCCAGCCTCTGCCTTAACACTTCTGACTCAGCATTGTATCTTTCTGTAGTTCAAAGAAAGTCCAGTCTCCTCTCTCTGTCTCTCTCTCTGTCTCTCTCTCTCTCTCTCTCTCTCTCTCTCTCTCTCTCCAATTTTAAAAAGCTTGCAAACATTTAGAGTACATTTTACCCCTAAAATTCCCTTATCACTACATATCATAAGTCTACTACTTCCACCTGGCAGTTCTTAGACGTCTGGAGACAAGCACATTTTTTTCCCTTAAATTGTCTCTCCTCTACCCTGAACCTCACCCCCACAAACTCACCACTATCTATTTCCTCTGGTGATGGAGTCCAGCTCACAGCAAAAGTTTAATAAGTGAAGGCTGGGATGGTAAAAATGATGATCTCCTTTGGTGAAATACTGGGTCACCAAATCGCCTGTCACCACCTTGCACCTTTTCTCTCCTTCAGGGCTATGTTCAGCAAAAAGTAAACCCTCACTGAGAACCAGCTGATGCAGTTTTATATCGTATCTTTTAGAATATGATCTGCCACTGATCCAATCATTTTACTATTTTTAGTAACATTGGAAACAGAATCGGTAAGTTGAGACAGGAATGGTGAACAACGTCAAGGTGCCACCAAAATCTTCTACGGAGTTGCTCAAGGGTTTGTTCTGAAATCTCAGATGTATACCCTCAGCCTCCAGGCATACAAGTTGCACTGAATGTGGTAGAATAGGTTCATTTGTCACTTGATGTCCCCAAAACATACCTTTCCAGGCCTGCTTGGGTGCTTTTCTGGACTTCTTCACTTCTTCTCTGACAGTGAAGATCGGTGGAGACTCATCTCTGTCACTGCACGACCCTGAAGAGGGGCCAGGTTCCACACAGCTTTCTTCATCAGAAGAAACCGAGCTCCCAGAAGCCCTGGGGGTGATGTATTTGTAAGTACAAAGCATTCTTTTCCATTCAATTGAACTCTGAGTCTTTCCTGGAAATATTGCAAAAGGTCAAAGCATTAGTTTGAAAGAACGGATTTCGTATTACCTACTAGATTGAGTGGTAAGATGAACTCAGACAGCAGGTGGATTTCTATTTGTTTAATGTTCCTCCTCTGAGCAAAGAGAAATGGCAAAGTCAGGAACTGGAAGAAGAGGGAAAGGTACGGAGAAAGACGCAAAAGGCTGAGCACACTTTGTTGAATTTGAGCTATGTTGCAGGTACTGAGACCCTGAACGTGTCTGTCACCTAATCCACACGAGAACCAGACCTGGCGAGGAGTATTTTTATATTCATTTTACAGGTCAGAATACTAGTTGTAGGCGACGAGTTGATTTCTACTGCCCTCCCTTCCCTGTATGATGAAGTACTAACCCTCAGCACCTATACATGTGACCTTATTTGAACACAAGGCCTCTGAAGAGAGAATCAGGTTAAAATGAAGTCATAGTGGGTTAGGGCTCATTTTTCTTATTCATGTAAGAAAACTAACACGCACACAGGAGCACACCATGTGACATGGAAGGAGGAAGCCAGCTGAAAAAAAAAGGTGAGGAGCTAAGTTGTCACACACCAAGGACACTCGGGACTGGAAGAAACTAATGCGAATCTTCCCCTTGCTTCTTCGGGAGCACAGCCCTGCCAGCACCTTTGTTTGGGACTTCTAGTCCCCGGCTCTGGGAGAATAAATTCCTGTTGTTTTAAAGCTGTTGCTGATAGGTCATTTCAACGGCCTGAGAAAACCAAAGTAAAGTTTGACCAAGTATCTGGTCTAAGGTTCAAAGTTATACAAATATTAGCTACTAGAGTTGGAATTTGAATCCAGAGCTTTCGGCTGCATAGCTCTCGAGTCCTGACTGCTCAAGACGCTCCACCTTACGCACCACCGGAATATTAAAATCTCAGTTGCTTGAAACTGCTCCAGAACACCATGGAGTGTAAAGAAAAGCTGCACCTCCCGCTTGGATTCTTATCAGAGACAGAGGGGAGCTCCTCTACTTAGTTCACTTCCACGGAGAAGCTGAAAGCTACTGTGTCAAGCCAAATCGCTTATATATCTACATCAGGAACCTCTCAATGGAAAGTAAACATGAGAATGCGCCGAGAGAGTCAAAGATACTAAGAAACAGGGTCAGTGCAATGCCAGTTTTCCCTACCACAGACAATGGTGGCCTGGAGGAGATAGGAAGAAGCAAGATGGCTTCTTAGCTAATTGGTCATGGGTTGATTATGGAGGAAGGAGTCAGAGAGAGAGAAAGAGGGAAGAAGAGCTCACTGGGTTGCACAACTAGATGGGTGGTATAGTGTGTGTGTATGTGTACAAATTTAGAAATAATATTTAAAAGCATTGAGGTATCTTTCAGAGTGTGGGGTGTTTGAATGATGTAAGAAGAGACAAAATTCATTTTCCTTTGTCAAATCCAATGTTCTTTGCAAGATTCTCTTTTCTGTGCAAATAAATAAATTTTGGCTTATTTCTAAGACATGATACCATTTTTACACTAGTATTTAAGTGTCAATACAAGTCCTGGAGCTTGGCAGACTGGGCTTCAATCTGGATTTCTACAAATTATAACTGTATAGCCTTGGAAACATTTCTTTGGTCATTATCCTGACTCCACTGCCCATAAAATAGGGATAATCATACCTTACTCTTGGGAATGTTAGAAGGAACAGATTAGATAATTCACACACCATATTTAGAGTAAACTTGGCATATAGAAAATGCTTAAAATACTGAATATTAACATAATTACACAGTAAAAATAGTTTATATGGAAATATTTGTTAAATATAAAGGCATAAATAAATTTAATTTTTATTTTTTAACGGAAAAGAATAAAAGATGAAGGGAAATGAACCACATTAAGAGTAGTTTCTCAGCAGTATGATTCATATTTCGGAACTTTTATGAAAGGTTCACATTTTATGCACTAAATTTGTTTTACCCTTTTCATCTAGAAACTACCTTCAACTAGACAATAAAGACATTTCAAAGAGCTAATCTGGTTTACTATTTCTAATGTTAATTTAATTAGAAGGATTTTTACCTAAGAGTGGAAAGAGATGATATCTCTATCGTCAGGGCAGAGGATGAGGAGGGAGATATTTTCAGAGCATAGAGTTCTGAGTGAGTGAGCCAGTTTGGATTAAGGAGGGGCAACTTACAGGGTAGCACAGGGCCTAGTTCACAGGTACCTAGGAACCAATGACCTAGTTTTCAATTGATTAAATTGTGGTCCCTAAGAGATAAACTTAAGTCCTAATGCCCTGCACCTGTGAATGTGAACTCTTTTAGAAATAATGTCCTTGCAAACGTAATCAAGATGATATCAACATGGTGGTTCTTAATCCAATATGACTGTGTCCTTATAAAAAGAGGAAATGGACCCAGGCATACTGGAAGAAAGTCATGGGATAATGAAAGCAGAGGTTGGAAGGATGTACCTACAAAACAAGACTAAGGATTCTCTAATAACACCAGAAGCTAAGACAAAAGGCTTGGGACTGAGTCTTCAGTGCCTCAGAACCTCAGTACCAGAACTAATCCTGCTGACACCCAGACTTTGAACTTATGGCCTCCAAACTATGAGAAAACAAATCCCTATTGTTTTAGACCCCAGTTCCTGGAACTTAGCTGTAGCAGCCTTAGAAAGTCATTATACCCATAATACCTTCCTTTTCTCACACACACAAGAAAAATGTATCTAGATTTGGAAGGGGGAAAAAAGAAGAAGAAAAACCAGGATGTGGATGTTTGGGATGAGGTGGGCAGGGGCGGGGCAGGAGATTGGATGTCTTGAATTCTACAATGAGAAAGAAACTGTGGTAGTCTGAGACAAGTGGTATAGCATGTCACATACTTCCTATGTTCAAGGCACAGTCAAGTGGCAAAGAAATTGTCTCCCGGGAAATACCAGGACACAGTCCTTCTAAAACACAACCTTTTTTTGCAGTGGGACAACAAAACAAATGCTTTTAGGGACCAGGCACTTAACTGAAATGAGAGGAGGGGCCAATCATAGCCATCCCAGAAAAGAACCAGATAATTTCTCTCTCTCTCTCTCTCTCTCTCTCTCTCTCTCTCTCTCTCTCTCTCTCTGTCAAGAGAAAATACAGGTCTAGTTTAGACAAATTTTCCGTATTTCTAGAAGAAACAGAGTTTTTCATGTATGTAAAAACTTCTGATTTCTAGACAGTGATAACTATTCAATCTTTTAAAATATATGGTTTGGGACAGACAAAACAAGGCTTCTCTCTGAATAATCACGGGCCACCAGTTTGCATCTTTGGCCCATGGCCAGCCCTATAAAATGTACGAAATTGTTTCCTTCCTTTCATACATCTTTACCTCAGAGCATGGTTTTATAAATACTGTGCTTGGAACAGAAGAAATGCATTTGACAGCTCTTCGCTCAAGCAGATCTTAGAGCTCTAGAAATCTGGTCTACCTTCAATACCTTAGGTTGAGCTTCTTCTTTTCATTTTAGCTGGTTTTCCCATTTCACCTTGAAACCCACAATTCTAAATGGTAGACAAATTTATCAAGCTTTCTTAAATGCAGAGAAACGTCCAAAACCATTAGTAGCACTGAGTCTCTCAGGCCCAAAGAAAAGCAAGCAACACCAGAACATTTAGCATTCAATCCACTCACGTCTTGCTATGTAAATATCAAGGACTGCAAGCATGAGGCATCTTGCCTGCCTTTATGTACCAGAAGTCACCAGTTCAAAGAAACCTTACAGATTATCTGAGGCTGAGCCCCACCACCTTCAACATTCACCTCTGTTTAAACACCTTTAAGTTGATTGGATTTTGTACATTGCATCAAATATTTTAATGCTTTTCAGAAAAGCAAGCAACAAATCATGTTGCAATATAACAGTCATTGTGTGTGTGTGTGTGTGTGTGTGTGTGTGTGTGTGTGTGTGTGCATGTGCATACGTAGGTATGTATACATACATTTATAAGAAGGGATGAAAAATCCAACATGCGCAATATTAGAGTAGGTGGTGATTGTACTTATTTATTCAGTTATTCAGCCAATCCTCAGTGCGTAACTAGCATATAGTAGGTATTACCCCACTGAAGGAAGTTGACCCATGTCAAAAGATAGTTTTAAGACTCAACTGACCACCTAATTCATCACAACAGACCCTTCCAATTTCACAGACTCCTTCACGAATTTCTGGTTTTCTCTACAATAACCCTATCAGGTAGAAATACCAGTTGTTTTGGCATTAAATAATCAGGAAAAGAATTTTTTTTCAATCACCAATGATTTTTCATCTTTATCTTCAATTTTTAAAAATTTACCATTCTAGATAGTGACAAAAGTTTTGAACTAAAAATTCATAGACAATGATGAGTCCAATGCCTCTTGTTAAGTTACACATTTCCTGAGTCCAATCACTATCTTCTGACATGTTTTTAAAAATACAGATATGCAGGCCAGCCTCAACCAATTCAGAATGAGTGAGACCAAAGTCCTTGCTTTTGCAAGCCCTTTGGTGATTAAAATGTGTAATAAGGGTAAGAGATTTATCAGCGATCTCAAATACTGTCACTAATTTCATTCAGGGAAGCAATCAGAAACATGAGCTATAAGATCAGTCATATTTTCCTCCTCTGGTCTCTCTCCATAGCCAGTCCCTGTCCATACCTCTAGTCAAGTTAGGATTGGGACCTATGACTTAGAATTTTGAGGAAGTTTTGTTTTCATTTTTCCCCCACTTTACTGACACATATTAGTGCAAAATTTAAAGTTTACATTGATCTTGAGCATTTTGTGCACATACATATCTCGGCAAGGTTACGAGACCTTCCCCTCTCTCCTTTTGGCCCTCTGCCTACCCACCCCATGCCCCCTGCTCCCCCCAGTTCCCTATTTTCCACATTAAATGTTTTTCTACTACGCAATAAATGCCAACCACATCAGAAGGCATTTGAGACTGCCGCAACTGGGCTTGATGAAGCATTCGGGGAATACCAGCTAACAGATTTTGAACACTAGCTACGGCCTAGACCTTGTCCAAGCCTTAGCCCATAGAAAATGCTGTCAGCACCATTTCTAATGCAAACAATCAAAAAAGCTGTCTTCAAGGGGTTGAATAGCCTGCTCAAGACCCAGTTTATAAAATGGTGGAACAGGCCTGTATGGCTAGCACTCTGGGCAGCGGAGGCAGGAGGATTGGGATTTTAAGCCCAGTCTAGCTGACTTACTTATTGAGATACTGTCTCAAAAATTAAGAAAAAATAAAAGATTGTGGAGGGTCAGTGCTGAATCTCATATGTGCCTTCTGTGAGGCACTCACATTGTAACTGCCTGTTCAAGCTACAGACAAAGGAACAACTTTTTCTTACTACTGAGACTTACAGGTTTTTGTTTTAGGTTTTTTGATGTCTGTGTTATTGCAGTTGCAAAAAATTCTTCCCGATATTCAAATTTTGCAAGTTTTTTTTTTTTTTTTTAAATGCACGAGTCTGGCTCTTGGTTTGGAGCACCGATTTTTCCAATACAGTGGCAGACAGGAAATGACTGATGTTGATGTGTCCCTATTTAATTCAACAGAAAAGACAAGTATGCTGACTCTTGGACACTCAGCCCCTCTGCGATCCAGAGAGCCCAGGACACTCCCTCACACTGGCTCCATGCAAGCCGCCTCAGAATGCATCTTTCCTCCAATTTGTCTCTTCTACTCTCACCTGCTTTTAACTCTAGCATGTTTATGTTATGATAAGACTGAAGGCAACTCTCCTTGTAGGAGCAATAGAACACAAAGATAATGAATTCCCCTAAGCTCATTTTGGCAATTATATACAAATAGTGGCTAAGCCTAATAGATTCCATCTGCTTACATTAAAATCAAACATCAACCTTAAATAGATTTTGCAGTAATGATTAAAAGTCTTCTGCTACACTATTTTAAAGTATTTATTAGAACACACAATGGGATTTCATGAAGTGTCCAGCCTCTCATTCACTTTTCCTCTGAGCTGTAGAGTAAGTCATGCTTAAGCTAATGGAAGTGAGTCTCAGGGAAGAGGTTAAGATTGGCCAAATTCAGAAAGATGGGAGAGTTTACAGGCCATCCATTCACAAATTATAAATAATGGGTTGGTAAACAGGAGCTTTGAGCAGTAAGGCAACAAGAAGTACTCACAAATCTTAGTTACTATTAGTGTTGTTGTTCAGAAAATATTGCTTCATTTACCCTCTACAGTTCCTGAATGGCCTCTCTCAGCAAAAAAAAAAAAAAAAAAAAAAAAAAAAAACCATGTGGAAATTACGTATTTTCATTTCATCTAGAGTTTGCCTCTTTTTTTCCAGTTCTTCATGCAAAAATACTAATTGAAAACCTACTAGGGTCTTTGCCTAGTATATGGCCCTGGAGACATAACAGAAAAGGCAAATATGGTCCCTGACCTCATGGAACTTACAATCTACTGAGGAAGAGGGCCAAAAACTGGCTACAAACAAGTAGTTATGGATAGTAGGAAGTGATATTAAAGGGAAAAAAGCAAGAGGCTGAGACAAAGAGCTATGAGTAGATAAAGACAGTGGTGACATTTCATCTGAGATTGACCTGAAAGTTAAGAAGGAGTTATTCATTTCAGGAGTGGAGGAAAAGAACATGGCCACTTGACAAGAACAGGGCTGTGTTCCCACAACTGAGAGCAGCCCTAATGGCTGAAGGGAAGTAGTAGGCAGGAGAGGAAGGGTGGGGAGTGCTTAGAGTTGTAGTAACATAATGGGAAGCTACTACAGGAGTCACAATAGACCAACACTTACCCTTTGAAAGGGCTCTAGAAAGGCAAAAGAGCAGAACAGTAAAACAAAAGAGCCAGAAGAAGTCAGTGACAGTCACTCAGGTGAGAGAGGACAGCAACCTGGATGTGTGGTAGTTTTGTATAGTGATTAGACATTCTGGACTTGCTTTCCCCTGTAAAATGGAAATAATGATAATGAGAAAAATAAACCTGTTGGAATTAGGATTTCAGCTCCAATACGTAAACAGTTTAGAAATTGACACTCCTATCCTTACGGCAGGAAAGAATGGAACAGCTGAAAAGTCGGTGACTTTTCTTGGACCCATCGGAGGTGTCAGAGCAAATATTCATCTCCAAAATCTGGAGAGATAGGGAAGTCCACCTAGTCAGGTAAGATTTGTCTACTTGGAAAAGAGACCTCAGGAGCGACAAACTGGTAAAAAAAAAAAAATCTAAAAAGTGAATTTGATGAATTGCTGAAGACTGGATATTGAAGACCTTGAGAGAAAGAAATTCATACTCATGCAAACACCTTCAGGCAGTCACTAAGTTTCGGTGGATTTTGCCTCAAGAAATGCCACTATTTTCTCAGAACAAAAGATAAAGAAAGAATCTGTCATGGTTCTGACAGGAAGAACAGAAGAATAATCTTTAAAAAATATCCCCAAAGCATCCCCCATAAGAACGTCATACAAAAACCTTATTATATAAGCTAAGGAAGAGAATTTTGCTGTCCTAGTCTCTCTATCCCTTTCTGTCTTACCTAAGAGAGGGGAAAAACTCTTATAAAGTCAGAGATTCACAAAATACACCCACTAACAGACTAAAGTTAATCATAAGGTTATAGAATGTTTCTGCTTCCTTCCACTCTATCATCTCATCAGTAATTCCCCATTATTGTGACCGAAGAGGGCCTACAGAGTTGCAAGATGCAGACTCTCTCTGTGCAAAAGTAGTTAGGGACGCTGAGAGGAGAATTCAGCAAGAGCGCTGGAGAAATGTGAGGCTTTTGGCACTTACAGCTACAACAGACCCCAAACACCCAACACCTAGCTAGAGTGACATAAAACCTTACACTGCAGACATGTGCACCTCCATTTCTGTTATCTGATACACCATGGCTACTGGGATGAGGAATTATGGGCATACCAAAATGCAAGAAGAAGGCATAGTCTGAGGAGATAGATAAGGACCAGATTAAAATATAGCACAGACGTTGGCGTTATCGATAAGGAATTCAAAATAACTATGATTAATATGGTGCCTAAGTAAAAAGTTTAATGTGAAAAAACACACAAGTAAGGCAAACAGAAAAGAAAACTCTGAGAATCAAAAAGAAATAACTACAAATAAGTTCTCTAACAGAAATGTGGAATAATGCCTTCCATGAGTTCATCAATAGACTGAAATTGTCCCAAAGGGGCAAAAAACAATGAAATTCAAGACAGGTCCATAGGAACTCCTCAAAGTAAAACATGAATGAAATAACAACTTTAGAAAAGGTGGGAGCAGGAGGAAGACAAGAAAAAGAGTGTATAAGAACAATGGGGCAATTTTATAATTCCATGTGCCTAACTGGTACACCAGGGAGAAAGAGAGAAAATGAAAGGGGAGAAATAGTTAAAGTATTTATGTTTAGGAAATTTCTAAAATCAACGTCAGACTGTTTGGAGAGGATGCCACAGAATAAATCCAAAAACAAGAGAAACAAAACACCCAAAGGTATAGTCCTGCATAAAACATGAGACTCAAACTGCAGAAAACCAAACACAAAATGAACATTTTGAAAAAAACTGGGAGAGGGGGAACACAACATCTAGAGGAGCAAAGATAAGAATTACGGCAAGGACTAGAGGCACAACTCAGCTGTTACAGTGCTTGCCTAGCAAGCGCAAGGCCCTGAGTTTGATTTCCCAGCACCTGGGTGTGGTACCACACACCTGTAATTACAAGGCTTGGAAGACTGAAGCAGGAGGATTGGCATGTATTCAAGGCCAGCCTCGGTTACATAATGAGTTCAGGATCATCCTGAACTATCGAGAGATCCAGTCTCAATAAAAGAAAAGAAAAAAGAAATAAGAAATATGGCAGGAGACTCATACAACACAGTGAGTATAATTTCTAATAATGTATTAATAATGGATGAGACTTCCAGGCAAGATGGTGGCTGAATAACAGAGCTGCATAATATCTCCTCATGGGCTCACTTGAAAAGATGAGATTATAATTAAAAGATGCTTGCTTAACTTAGCTAGGAGAGAGAAATGCGTACCTCAAAAATGCAAAGAAGGCCATGGGAAGGTCAGAACATGAGGAAAACAGAAGCCCAGGAAGCCACCCCAGGCTGACTCAAAGCCCTCAGAGCCCCTGGCATCTGCAGAGGGAGGGAAGGCTGGAGCCCAGAACTTCTCACGAAGGTTAGCATGGATTCAGAAGAAGCGGGAATTGACGGGAGCTAGCTCAGCCTCCAAAAATGAGCCTGTATATAATGCAGAATGCAAATACAACGTAAGCTTCCCCGAAAAAAGGTCTTCCTGTGCCCAGACCAGAAGCAGCATCAGCAGCCATAATAGGCAGTGATTTAGGTAGGAGCCATTAAAAATAAAGGGCCTGAGCCTAGCCTAAACCATTTAAAGAAGGCTAATAAGAGCATATCAGGAGTTCTGGGGTCACTCTTAAACAGTACCCAGGAAGAAACTGACCCAAGAGCCAGTTGTGGGAAAGAAAAAAAGGTCACCGACCCCTGAATGACTGGGTTGGTAGTTGGAGCACCTGTGAGGGTGGAGAGCCCCACCCTTGGGGGAGAAAACCCAGGACAGGCAGAAGAGCTTTGCTGAGGGGCTGAGTGTGATCAAGACACCTTAGAGGTCACCAGACAGTTAGGTCCTCCCTCACTGCCTTCTCCCAAAACAGAACTCAAAAGAAATCTCAGCTGTCCCATGACCCTTACACCCATTCAAAGAAACCTCTTGGCAAGGCCTTTAAAGTGAAGTCCCTCAACAACAGAAATATGGGATGAAGATAAGGCAACAAGAAACCCACAGAAAAGCCTGAGACCCCAGAAACTATGTCATGGGCCCTGAAGTAGTGGAACGCATACAGAAGGAAGTCAAAAATCAAATAAGTGAGTTGAACAGCCTGTTTAAACAAGATATTCTCAAAGAAATACAAGCAACGATCAGCAGGCTTAATGAGAAACGTTCTAAATAAATAATGATTCTAATGGATACAAATCTTACTGAGCATACAGAAGCCACAAATAAACAGCTGGTTGAGGTAAATAAGGAAATAAAAGCTATGAAGGGACAGTTTGATAGAGAAGTGGAAATTTTGAAAAAAAAAATCTAGCTGAAATTCAGCATATGAAAAATACATTTGAAAGCAGGGAAAGGTGACTTTAACATTGTGAGGACAGAATTTCAAACCTTGAAGATAAGGCTGAGGAAACAAATGCTACAATTGGCACAATCCCAAAACTAGGAATGAGTAAAGTAACTGGATACAACAGATGATAGACAATTCAAAGAAAACCAATCTCAGAATCATGGGTGCGGGAGAAAGAGCAGAACACAGCACTGAAGGTATACAAAATTTATTCACTGAAACTATACATGAAAATTTCCCAAATCCAGAAAAAGAAATTAATTTTTAGGTACAAGAAGCTTATAGAACACCAAGTAATCTCAACCAGCAACAAGATTCACAATGACATATCATAATCAAAACCTCAGAAATGCAATATAAAGAGAGATATTAAACGTAGCAAGAAAAAACACTGATTATTTTACCAAGGCAAACCCATTCGAATTACCTCAGTGCAGACTTTAAAGACCAGGAGAGCCTGAAGCAAAATCTTTCCATGCTTTAAAAGATAGAAGTCTTTGCAAGTACCTAGCAAAATTATCCTGAATATTGAAGAGGAAGTAAAAATTTTTAGTGACCAAGATATCCTACAGAAATTTGTGACTACCAGCCCAGCATTGTAGAAAATACCTGAAGGAATCTTTGAAAGAGACAGAGAGACAAGCACCAAAGAAGATAGAGGAAAGAAACACCTAGAGAAAAGTGTAACAAAAAATAAACATCATGGGCCTGGAGGAATGGCTGAGCAGTTAAAGCACTTGCCTAGCAAGCCCTAAGTCAAGTGCTAAGTACCAGAATTTGATTCCCCAGCATCACATAAGCTGAGTGTGGTGGTGCCTACCTGTAATTCAAATGACTTCTCTAATATGAGAAAACCAAACCATAAAAAATGTCAGAGGTATGGAAGAAAGTAAGAAGATGGACTTTGTGAACAGGGAAAGGGAAAGAGGGGAGTGGAAGATGAGAGGCTGGAAAGGAGGAAGGAATGCAATATGTACATTAAGTAAATAAATATTTTAAAAGAGATTTTCTGTGTATCCACCATAAAAAATTGTAAATATGTAAGATAATCTATTAATTAGACCAATTCCCCAAATATGTTTTCGTATACATAAAACATGTGACACATAATATATTTTTATCTACTGATTAAAATTAAACTAAATTTAGAAATAATTACAAAATATTCATTAGAAACCATGCAAGCGAGACAACAATGACATAAAATACTTAAAATGTTGAAAAACAAACTAAAAGCTACAGTTCTATATCCAGGAAATGTATCCTTCAACATTGAATGACAAAGATGTCAGACCAAAAAGACATAAAGAAATTCATTGCTAGGCAGAAGAGGAAAAGTAGTAAGATAAAATATAGGTCTTTCAGACCTACACACAGAAAGAACGAACTTGGAGAAGGAATAAATACAAAAAAGTCTCTTATTTTAATTAAGATACCCTCTAAAAGAAATGTACTCCCTCTTTGTTTTTAAAAAGACATGTGCCATCTATCGTGACTCTTTTCTCTGCTTTATATTTAGTGAATATAATATATAACAATTCATTATGCATTTACAAGCTGAATGTAAGCTCAGTGAGGGAAAGAACATAGTAGACTAGACACACGGAAACTCAAAAAGGAAAGTACAAATGCGTGAGTGGGGTCATTCACCTCTCTGGCGGATGCTCTTCAGTGTGGTGGCGTCACCCTTCTCCACAGCTGCTCCGTCACCATCACCCTCCAGCCTTTCCTTCTGCAGAGCTGCCTGGGGTGAGTATTGAGTACATGTTCTCCCTCCTCCAGGATTGGCCTACATTGCTTAGTTCATCGTCTTAATCACCATTCCAGCTCTGGTAGTCTTGGTGATCTGTCCTCTAAAATCAAATCAGATTTATCTCAAACATCAATTTCACACCTACATCTTCGAGAATTTTATCTACTTTGTCTTCCAGAAGGTTCACTGTTTCAGTCTTCATATCTAGGGCTTTGGGTTCTTTGATTTGATTTTGGCACATGGTGAAAGGTGAGTGTCTAGATTCGTTCCTCTGCCTGTGGATTCCAATTCTCCCAGAACCATTTATTGAAGAGGCTGTCCTCTTTCCAGTGTGTGTGGTTTTTTTTTGACCCTTTGTCAAAGATCAGGTAGCTGAGGGTACCTGAGGTTGCCTCTCCATCCAGTTCTGTTCCATTTGTCAACCTGTCTGTTTTTTGTGCCAGCACCAAATAGTTTTTATCACTGTTGCTTTGTAATTTAACTTAATGTCTGGAATTGTAATGCCACCTTCTTTTGTCTTCTTACTCAGAATTGCTTTGACTATTCTAGGTCTCTTTTGATTCCATATGAATTTTAGGATTGATTTTTCAAGTTCTGTGAAAAAAGTTATTGATGCTTTGATAGGAATTGCATTGAGTTTACATATCAGTTTTGGTATAATAGACAGACATTTTGACAATATTTATTCTGCCTATCCAGGAACAGGAAATGTCTTTCCATTTTCTAATATTTTCTTTGATTTCTTTTTTCAGTATAATAGTCTTCTTTGTCCTTTCCTAAATTAGGTTTACTCCAGGTACTTAATTTTTTGAGGAGATAAGGAGATCAGGATTATTCTTCTCAGCTTTTTCTCAGTGAGTTCATTATTAACGTAAAGGAATGCTAATGATTTTTTGCATTAATTTTGTAAAAAGGACTTTAATAGGACACCTGATACAAAAGAAATGGTCCTCAGAATCAACAAATGGAAACGTATTAAATTAAAAATTTTCTGCACTGCAAAGAAAAGTATCAATAGAGTGACAACAGAACTGAGAGCATGGGAACAAATTTTACCACCATCATCTCAGACAGAAAGATAATAACTAGAATATATAAGGAACGGATGAAAAACAAAACGCTCAACATCAAACACCCAATTTAAAAATGGACAACTGAAATGAATTGAGAGTTCTCAGATGAAGAAATACAAATGGCCGGCAAATAAATGCAAAAAAGACCCAACATCCTTAGCCATTAGAGAAACGCAAATCAAAGTATCATGAAGATACTGTGTTACCCCAGTAAGAATCGCCCATAGCAAGAACTTGAACATCAATAGATGCTAGCTAAGTTGTGGGCTAAAAGGGACCCTTGTACAATGCTGGTGGGACTGTAAACTCACACAATCACTATGGAAAGCAGTACGGAGAGTTTTCAAAAGCTGAAAATAAACATTCTATTCGGTCCAGCTATACCTCTTCTAGGTATTTTTCCAAAAGAGTTAAAAGCAACATATAACAGAGATACATGTACACCTATGTTTGTAGTAATATAACAAGAGCTAAATTATGGAATACCATATGGTTTCTCTACTATGAGAAAACCAGAAATATGGGAAATTTATAGAACAAAATGAGTGAGATATTGGAAAGGGATGGTCTAAAGCAGGGGAGATTGTAATGATGTTATGACCTATATGTGCATTAATTTCTCAAGTTTAACGTAAGCATTGTATATCGCATATTGGAAAATACACACACACACACACACACACACACACACACACACACACACACACACAATTGGGGAAAATCACTAGCCTCACAGAGTTGATTGTGGTGCCAGTGTTTTAAGGACCCTATGGTTATATGTAGACTCATGGAGCCATCAGTGAGGGCTGCTGTGGGCATGAAAAAGTGAAGTAGCCACAAGCAAGACAGACATTTGTCATCGTTTAGGTGGTCTGCTAAGTATAATGGTAATTGATCTTGTCTTCAGGGGTTGGGGGAAGCTACGCTTCTCTCAAATTGTTCAACCTTCCCGTCCCCTAGCAAAATAAGGCACACCCCAAGTTACCCGTGTCCCTACATAGCAGCAGTCCTCAGATGCAGCTTTCCTCCCTCTGTGATGCCACCCATCCCACGGCTCCACCAGCTTTGCTCAGATGCAGTCAAATCACAGATAATCTCCAGTCCAGGGGTACAGATGTTCATTAGAATGTTTCATTTTTGAACTCTCAAATGTATTTCAAATAGGAGATGTGATCTAAAGAAACTGGTCTGAGAGTCTGAGCATGCAGCTACAGTGGATTCATGGACCTTGACCTACCAAACACTCTGTAGACCTGAAGGCTGTGGCATCTCCTTCAATAGAAGAAATAAAATCTCTGTGGTATCCTTTTCAATCTTAAAAAGACTTGTGAGCCTCGAGCAAATTTTTTAACTACTAAACAATTTTGAAATTACTCTCATTCATTTAATTTTTTGAAACACTGTTACCATTTTATATTCCAAAGCAGTCAAAAATAGGCCATTTCACACATCACAACATATCGCACATATGAGAGCACACACATATAGTTTACAAAAAATAATACCAGACTCACCCAAGTTCATTGCACGAACATCCACAATTTATACACTTACTGATGAGCATAGATGTGAAATCCAGTTTTTAAATTTTTTACTTGCTACTACAAACAAGGCTACTATGAATGTCCCAGTGCCTATGCTCTTTCATGTTCTGTAGTTTCTCAGGTGTGGAACAGTCAAGTCGTTGGGTATCTAGACCTTTAAACTTACTATATGATACCTATATTTGCCAAATTGTTCACACCAATTTATTCTCCTAACCAGCACCTTTCAGTCACTCCACATCCTCGCCAACACTTCCTTTCGCCTACTTTTTCTCAACTTTTTGCCATTCTTGTAAGTATAAAATGGTCCTGACTAATGGTTGTCATTTTTGTCTACTTGCAGACTGAGTATCAGCCCCTTTCCTTTCTCTTCCTCTGTGTGTTCTAACCAGTTGGAGAACCGTGACACGGCCCAGGAGGACACAGAGAGGAGCACTCGAGTAATCCACAAAGTCTATAATAAGCCTCTAAATGAATAACCAGGAGTTGACCTTGAAGGATTGCCCTCACACAATTCAACTGCCATGACCCTAGGTAATATTTCACGTCTTGCTGAAACTCTCTCGTCAAGCACAATTTTGCATGCAGTTAAGTATTTGGATGATTCTTTTATCCAAATGATTAACTTACTTCTACTATTACAGGCCTGAGACACAAAAGGCATGTGTCACCCAAGGCAGAACCTTAGCCTTCTCATACGAAGTTAATGCCACATCTCTCCCTTTCCTCACTAGGGGATGTGCAGTTCCTCAACAGTCAATTTAAAATATTTTACTTACATTGGAAAATAAGTCTGTACCGGTGAACATTTCAGAATCACATCATTCAATGGCACACATCTTCTGGAAACAACTTCTCAATGTGTTTTTTCTATAAGGAAAAACCCTCAAGCTAGAGAATTCAACAGGAACGTCGATCTTTCTTAAATGATTCCATGAATAAGCCATTCTGATGAATAAATTAAGGGAAGGGTGGAGAGTCATACACAGAGTCAGAAACAATTGAAAAAAGGAATCCCCGCTGGTGCCAAGCCCAGCCTTTGTTGAAGGGATCCCCAGAGACCTATGTAGATATTATTTTGAAATTTAGAGCTTCAACTTGTATGAACATGAATCTTCATGCTGAGCTTTCTGCGCCCTGGTGAAACAGCAGAAAGAACCCTATTCTTGCATTAAGGCAACACACTGTGGAAAGCCTGAAAATGAACCATCTATGCTTGATTAATTAGGTTTGTTAGTATTGTTTCAGAACCAAACAATATTTCTAAAGATTTCAATAGTTCAAAGATTGCCCTATGGCCGCCTGACCAATACATCTTCTAACACACATAGTTTGCAAGCATTTTTCTTCCCAATATGTAGTCTTTGGTTGGTGCGACATTGTTTGCGTGAAGGGCTATTTGGGTCATAGTGGTTTTCTCCTCCGCACAGCAGTAGTGCTGAGCACAGCACTTTGACCATACATCTTCCATGTCATTTCCATCAAAGGCACATGATACTTCCTGGTGACCAATCAGGAGTGGTCCAGCATCCTAACAGAGGGCATATTGGCAAACCAAGCTTCCTTAATGACAGCCATTGTTCAAGACCAACAAAAGGGAGGTCCTGAATATTAACATGTGGCCTTGTGTAAAGGTCACCAGCATGGCACATCCATCATATTTCACAGCCAAGAAAGAGAACTTTCTAAGTTCTGTCAGAACCTACTGTTGTCCTAATAAATGTACCAGGCTGACAGCTGACACCAAGGAAGCAAATGATCTTGAGCGATGATCTCCTCTTTAAACAAATACCCTTTCACTTCTTTGAAGTGGCAGCAGGCACTATGGTGAGAGATGAGGTTTAAGAGATGTACCTCGAGGCACAGGGGTTAACATAACCAGGCAACCCAACTAAAATATTAATAACATGTGATCATTATGCCACGTGGCATCTCCTTCTAACAGGTATAACTTCCTACACTGAACATAGAAATTACATTTTTTAACATATCAGAGTCTTGAGTAGTAAAGTCCTGAGTCTCTTAGTGATAAAAATCCAACAATTTTGTAAAATACTCTCAGTGCTTCTCAGATTTACTGCAGCTGGTTAAAGGGACCCCAAAGGCCTGTGCTTACTGACAACACTGTCTTTGGTTAAAAGCCCTAAGAAGCAAAGTATGATGGAAAAATGAATAGGTATAAATGTTGTTGTGTGCATTGAATACTAATACTAGGAGCAAATACTATGATTTCTTACTCGACAATTTTGACTAGAGAACCTTTGGGTTCAGTAGCAAAGATCCAAGGTCATGGTTATTAAGTGCTATCTTTCTTAACAGGTTGGGACTTATTGCTATTGAAGAGATTTGAAAAATTACATCCTCAAAAGTAAGGCAGTGAATAAATACGTGTCTCTGTTCCTTTGTTCTGGCTCTACTGTCTTGGGACAGGGAGTAGGAAAGAGAGGAGAAGAGAGACTTCCTTTTAGCTCCAAAGATAGCTCATACTTTATTCCCACATGCAGGCACATTCTTTCTATCAGGAATACTTCTCACAGTCCCTCTTCCTCTAACGAGTTTTTTCTCCTTTTTCTTTTCCTCTTTCTAACAACTCCACTTCCTGGATTCTTTTGCTGTATGTTCTCACAGTTAAAATTTCATGCTTAAAATTGATTACTGCATTTCCTTGTCTTCAAAATTGCTCGAAATTCCATAAGAGGAAGCATATGTCTATCACTATTATAGATGCTGCATAAACATTTGTACTCTCAAAAATAAAATGACACCTCAGTCTGAGTTTATCACTTTTTTTATAAAGACAGGTCTCGTGGTACTGGGATTATGAGATTATAGGTGTGCACCACCATACCCAAATTACATGGTGCTGGGGAACAGAACCCAGGGTCTTGAGTTCGCAAAGCAAGCAGTTAACTGCTGAGCGATTCCTCCAATCCCTGTCACTTCTTGATTTATGATAAGCTTCTGTCACATGAAAAAAATCTATTTCATATGAAGAAAGGATCCAGCATTGGAGCAACTTGCATTTATTGTACTGAAGAAGATAATCCTTACGATTCAGCCTCACTAATGTAAGCTCCATTATTTCAAAACAAGATATAATTAGATGAGGTATATGAAGAATCTGACTTTTGAGCTATTTTTGGAAAAAGTATTTGCCGAGAAAATAGTGTAAATTATGTGTCAGAGGGAAAGTTACTCAAAATACAGTCATGTTTCAAACACTCACCCCCTTGTCTTGGCCTTGAGTCCTCCCTCCTCTCCATACTTGCACACTGACTCCTTTTGAACGTCTTCCACTTGCAGTGTTCTTTACCTGCCCCATCCCGCACCCTTCAAGGGCAACGGTAAGTCCAAGCTTTCATGAAACGTCCCTTAATCCTCATGCTCACGCTACTGAAAGGCTTTTCACAACAGTCTCACTGGACACATCGTAATCGACTCTCTGGTGAGTATCCCTCCCCCCATTTTGCAATTAAAAAGGAATATTGTAAATTAGTAAAGGAAGAATGGACATCTTTATGCCTTCCTGACTCCAACCTCATGCCTACCATGTTGCACTATGAATTTGCAATGAGTAGTTGTTAAATAAATGTATTAACATAAAAGTAACTATTCTAGGATTTTAGGTGATCCTTTTAAAAAAATCTGTTCTTGTCCATGTCTTATTAAACTTACATGGTAATTGTGTTCTGTTCTGTCTACTAAGACACACACACACACACACACACGCGCACACACACACACACACACACACGCACGCACACACACACACACACACACACACACACACACATCTTTTCTCCAGACCAATGCTTCTAAGATTCTAAAAGTTTAAATGCTCTAAATGTGTCCCTGTCCAGTGGAAAATCATCTAAGGCAGCTCCCCACTCCTGCTTACAGTTGATTGGCCCAGTGTAATTAATTGACCCATGCTTGATCAGACTCCTCCCATGGATTTTTGAACTCATGGCCTCTGAGACCACATCTCAGTTCCTTTTCAAAGAAGACCACCTTGAGATATAAGCTGGAAACCACTGGAGACCCTATTTTCAGTCTTTATTGAGAAAGACAATGAGAAAAGGAAGATGACTTGCAGGAAGAATAAAAGGAAGAGGATGAAGCATTGTAGGGGCTCAGGAGACCCTGGCTCAAATCTGCCTTGAGGTCTACTTCACATCAAATCTCATATGTGTGGACAGAGAGGCAACTCTCCAATTTTGAACACTGCATTGATAGCTCAGATGATCTCTGAAATGTCTAACCAAAACAGCTTTAATAAAACTACTCCTTATGATGGAGTTTTATTTATTGAAACTTTTATAAGCTAAGCTTGGTACAACAAATGTCTAAATTCATAAGATTGCTATTGGATTCATTTGCCTTTCTCTTAAATATGAAAATGATACTTGTATAAATTGTGAGGACCTTGTATCATCATAAACATCTCTTAACAAATTAGAAAAACAAGAATGATAATGACAAGGTCCCAGGAAACAATGATGCATAATTATATACTTGTAATTTTCTACTATATTTCTTCCCTTCTACTGATAATGAAGAAACAAGAAAGGTAAGCTATTTGTTCAAGGTTGCCCAACTCTCTGTTGGTAGAAACACTCCACCAATGAAGTCTTTGCTAAAATAACCAGAAGAATGATCTATACTTAAATGCATATGCTCGGTACTTTTCCTTCATCTCTTTCCCCCTCCCCCAAATTCTGACTTCTTTCCACCTCACTCCTGAATGATATAGGGACTACTCATGTAGCTAAATTCTACAAAGTCCCTTTGTCTTCTCTGCCTCTGTTTCTCATCAAAATGAAAAACAGAAATAGTTTAGTATGTTCTTCCAACAAAAAGAAAATTAACGGCTGATTAGATGCCTGTTCAACCCAAGAAGGATAAAATCCAGTCTTCATGGTGAATAACTGAATTAGGAGCCAACTTACAGTGTGGCTATGTCTACACAAAGCCAAACACCCAGCAGATTCAGGGGAAAAAAAAAAAAAAAAACTCGTACAATTTAGAGATAGGAAAAAAAAACTGAAGTTGGTCAGGACTGTTTAGAGAAAACAAGGCAAAGAAACAGAGGCAACGCAACAGCATCATTATAACCCTGGCAGAGTTTACAAACTTAAAGGAAGGAATAGGTAAGAATGAGACTTGTAATGTTCACTAACAGAAAAACACAGATCTTATTGAATATGCAAGACTATGTTCATTAAATTTGTGTTTCTCTGTCCTCTGATATTTCACTTTCCAAATTCAAATTTAAGATAGAAATTAGAAAAAACAAAGACAATGCCCGAAGATACTGAGTTACATCTCAAGTCCAGTATATTAAAAAGAAGTCCTCTCCTGTGATGTTTGGCATATGACACATTATGAAGACTTAGTTTCATATTTGCTGAAATAAATATCACCTTCATTTTCTATGAGGCACAAAGGCATACTGATCAGGATGGATTTTTTTTATAAAGCAGTTCTAAATAACAAAGTTATTTGGCATTCACACTGATTTTGCCTTTTTAATATTACGGCAAACATCAGACAATCCCTTTTAAAATGTCTAATTTCTACTTGACTTGTTATTGACTAACTTTGGAGGTCTACATGTGTTGCCTGTGCTTTGAGGGAATGTCATTTTAATACACCGTATTATTTTCTGATTTATGTTTCAATTATGAGAGCTTGCAACAAGATTATTCTATAATGTGCATATCCTATAAACTCTAAACAACAATGCAGTTTGCTATTATCTCATGAAGACAGAATGAAAGATAATAAATTATTACTTCATTAAAAATGAAGTACAATTAATAAATTTTTATATCTTGATTAATAATTTATTAATTTAACTCTCCCTCAAACCCTAAAGAAATTAGACCCAAGAGGTAGAGGTAGACAAAGAAACATTCTTCAAGATGAATCAGAAAGTATCAATTTTTTTGAACTGAGTCCTGAACCCCAGGAATGAACATTTGCAGCTGCCACTGTTTTCTGTTACCTTACATACTGTGGGGCCATATGGAGCAGTTCGGAGGACTTTCTATTTTAAAATGTTCTGTTCGTATTTCATGCTTTTCCATATGTCTCATCCTTGCCTGAGTTTCTATTTACTTCCATAAAAAAATAAGATCTTTGTTTCAAGAGTTTGTTTTTCCTTGTTCTCATCACTTGTGTGGCCAACCGACTCCCGTTGGGTTGTTACAGCCATTCAGGTACCAGCTGATTATGGCTAGAAGATGAGAATCATTGGGTCGGAACTCAGCCACGGAAGAAGATCTAGGGGCTGCAAGTTCCCCTTGTTCTTGCATGTTCCAATCGATCCAGCATGAAGACAATCACTTGACAGTCGTGTTGCACTCTTCTAAAGGACACCAAAGGTTTCCAGAAATCACCACTGAAACCTCGATGGAAATTCTGAAGGAAGATATAATCTGATTAACCAAAATTTAACTCAATGTGCTTTCTGAAGAAGGGCACTCCCTGTAGTTTGAGGTTGACTTCAAGCAATTATCCAAACAAAACAGTTGGCGCCTGTATTGGCCACAAAGTAATGTTTGCATAAAGTAGAAGGAGGAGACAAATATGCATGAAAATTAACTTTAGGCCTCTGGGACTACCCTTTGGGGCCATAGAAGAGCCGATTACATGTTCACAGCTGGAATTGGTGTTGGCAGGCAGGCCTCATTCATGGGCAGGGGGAGGGACTTCCTTTTTGAGCATCACTCCCGTGGCAAAGTGAGAATGACAGTATGAAAGGCATCCCACGCTCGCAGACCTCGAGCCCCAGGGCCCCACGCTGCTCAGACCTGGCATCCAACTGGAGTTCTTTCCACTGAGAAATAACTGTGACTCAAAGCGTATGTGCCTCTTCAAGTACGGGTTCCCTTTCACATTCCTCATCAGAATCTCATCCACCCAGATTCCACTTGGCAACTTCTCCATTCAGAAGGTAGCCCAATTGACCAAGGCAACACAGCCAAGACAATAGGAGAGCTGGCTCTTGCAAAACGAAGATTGAAGTCTTGACACCACGCTGATGTTGTCTTGAAACAAAGTCTCTCTGGCTACTTGAATAGTTGCAAATGTGTGCTTGAACTGGCAATGAAGCACTGGCACTAATTTTCTAGGCATCTGTAGTGGTAGGTTGCAAAAACTAGTCCCAACTCTTTCCCCTTCCCTTGCAATGCGACATCCCTCCATGTCAAGACAGAATTTTCTTCCCACCCTCTTAGTCTGGACTGGACTTTTGAGTTGCTTTCCCCAATGGAACGTGGTAGAAATGATAAAGAGGGCTTTTGGTGACAATGTAAAGCATGAAGAATGAGCAAACAGAGGAAAGGGATAATTGGATTCAATGAAAGAAAGAGCAAGCTGTGCTCGATAAAAATAACAAGTTTTTTTGATAACTTTTATAGTATAAGAACCATTTAAAGGATTTTACACATATTAACTAATCTAATTTTCATGCAAACATCTGATGAGGTAATTATTAATCACTGGTTTAAATTTACATGATTTTTTCTCAAATAAGGAAAAAGAGACTCAAAGTGATTAAGTATCTTGGCAACAACCCACACACACTAACTGGCAGAGTTCTCATTCAACCCAAGACCGTTCGGCTCAGAGCCCGAGTTATGGTGCTCTTGACAGAACAGGAAGAAGCTTAACAGGAAAGAACACGCTATAAAGAGGGAATCTGACTTCCGTAGTAGCCTTACAACAAAAATCCAACTGCCCTCTCTACCTTCCTTGGATCCCCCAAGAAGGGTCCTTTTAAAAGTTAAATCAGATCCTGATACTTCCTCTCTTGAACCTTTCCCCTTGCACTAACAGAAAAAAATCCCAGTTTCTTATTGTGGCCATAAGCTTCTATGTGACCTCGCCTCTTCCAGCTGCTGTTCTTGGGTACCCTACATCCAACACTTTTCGCACACTACTCCAGCCACAGTGGCCTTCTGTCTCCTTTTGACTGCTCCCAGCTTGTTTTACTTAGGTTGTTCCCACTCAGGTTCCATCTTTTTATTATAATTTCTGCTCAGAATGTTTTTTCTCAAGACTTTGACTTTGGCTTAGCCTGTTTCCCCCTTCAAAGTCTACATGAATCTCACCTCCTCAAAAACAATCCCTTGGTCACCTACTTTGAAATGCCAACTCTTCATCCTCTTGCTCTATTTTGACTGTGATTTAATTTATAAGACTTCCCAGTGAAAATACGGCATGATACCTTTGTTTGGTTGCTTACTGTCTCTGTCCCACTAGAATATATGTTTCCTAGGCAAGGACTCTGGTATGCCTGTTCACTGATTAGACCAATTTTTGGCATGTTAAAAGCAAACAAAACTACAGGACACCAAACTACACTTGAATTTCAGATAAACAATGAATGTATTGTATAAGTTTACACCGAAAAAGTATCTGAAGAGTAAACTAGGTATTCTGTATTAGATAGAAACATTGTCTACAGAGCACCCTTGGAGAAGAACTGTATTAAAGATAGAGGTGGTACCAGTCTGGAGAATGCAAGTTTGTTTGAAGAAAGGAGAGGATGCACAGTGATATTTAAATATCTAACTAAGAAGGACTTGTCTCTATTACTCCAGAGGACAGAGACTAGACTAGATGTTGGAGTCATCAAATGACATGCTTTAATTCTTTCTAGAAAGATAACACTTCCAATAAATACAAGTGGGCAATGTTGGATTGGGTGGATCGGGGAAAAGAGCTTCCACCTCCAGGAGCAGCCATGTTGATGAGAGAACTGAGTGCTTGTTGAGAAAGAAAGTGTATCCTGGGAAAGAATGGAACTAGACCAATTCTAAAGACTCCTCCAAGAGTAGAAAGTCAGTGCTTCAGAAGGGGTGACAGACAGACCTCTCATGTATTACTACTCATTTCTGAATTGAAAACAATTATGGCAAATCCAGTACATTCAAGGTACTAAGCCAAACAGTGGGGATACAAGGATTATTGAAACGCTTGACCTTCTGAATATTTTGACTTAGTGAAGGAGGTGGGAAAATGCTAGAAGATTTCTCCATGCTGCGGCAAATGAAGTAATACAGATAGGCATGCAGAGCTATGGCAAA
This sequence comes from Ctenodactylus gundi, assembly GCA_004027205.1. Lineage (NCBI taxonomy): Eukaryota > Metazoa > Chordata > Mammalia > Rodentia > Ctenodactylidae > Ctenodactylus > Ctenodactylus gundi. The sequence continues at coordinate 249,542 of PVKB01001423.1, forward strand.
CCGAGGAGGTAACACATCACCTAAGGAAAATGACATCAATGTTCTTTCTAAAGCATAAAAATGTTCAGTGCTCTCGCAAGAGAAGTCTACACATTTATTAGACAAAGTTTGACAAAAAAATATATGTGAAAAAATGCCAAATGGACAGAGCTACAGTCAGTATTTTAATACTATCTTCACTTCAGCTCTTCCTTTCTAGCTTGTAAATAGGCTAATAGACCCTGGTAACATGGGTTAATAAACCACAAGTACTATGTGATATACGTGTGAATCCACAAGCTTATATAGACGTATGTTATACCTAGAGTAATACTGGTGTTTTACATTCCATTTTTCTCATGATACTCCATAATTAGGCCCTTCACGTGCCAACAAATATTCTTTGAAGATGTTTTATGGCTCTATAATATGGCATCATACGTACAACGATTTTGCTTTTTCTTTCGTACGGGCTTTTTGACAGAGGCAATAAAAATAAATTGGTAAGTGAAATGACTCGTTTTGGCAGGGAAAGATGTTAAATTTCAAAACAATCTGATGTTTGGAACTCAAAAAAAAATAGGTAGCATAAGCTTTAGGGAAGAGAAAGTGTTGGGCTTGCTGCCCATTTACTGCTCCTATTATGGAATGTTATGTGAATATAATTAACAAATAACTCTCTCGATTATATATATGTTTCTTCACATTTAGACCAAATAGCAAAGTATTCTTCATAATTATATCTAAAGCCATAGATTTGGATGAGTATTAATTTCTTTTAATACTCTAAAAGAATTGAATACTTTAATAATTTAAAACCCCAGTCCCCCTCAAAGAGTCAGCCCAACTCCGGATGGATCCTTGCACAGAGGATGTGGTTTTTTATTTTATCTGTGGTAACTACCACAATAACATTTGTATTGTTTTATCTTATTTTGCAAATTCAAGAATTAGAAAGTTCTATTCAAGTTAAAGGAACTCCTCCCACAAGTACACAGGGGCTTCTGATAGGATTAGACCAATGAGTGTTAATAAATTCTTTGTTGTCAAATCCTCGATAATCTGTAATTACATTTAAACTGAAGTAATTGGCTACCTGGGCCCAAGCAATAGGTATGTTGCATGGATCTGAAGGTATTTCAGATAGCTGGTCACAGCAAGCATGACTCCGTGGGTGCAGGACAGAGGCCATTTGTTCTCTGTCACTATTGTTTCTAAATGCTTCTTTTCTGCTTTCCAGAAGGACTTGCCTTTGGTTTCTCTCTCTGTTCTAACATCCCATCTCACAGAGATTTATTCTCTTCCACCTATATTATCTTGAATTATAGCTGCCTGTGTATTCACTTGACTTCTTTGTTGGTGAGGATTACCTATGCTGCCTTTATACCTCACTTCCAAGAAAGAACCTCAAGTCAAGGTCTCAACAGTGACCCTTCTTGCTTTCAGTCTTACTTCTTCCCCCACAACAGGACTGGTCAGAGCATCAGCTCATGTATCTTGTGACCCTCCTGTTTTCTTTCATACATGCATCTGGGGCTTCCAATACTTACCCAGTGGGTGTAACGGGCAGAACTGTCATTCTCCCACTAAGTTTTGCCTTATTAGACAAAACTGAGACATCGACTATTTTCTGGATCCTGTCATCTACCTGAACTGGATAGACAGAAGGTGAGTTGCAGCCTTCTCCCAACCAAAGACCCTTCATCTCTGTCCTCAGAATGCACAAGGCACAACCTGCTGCCCAGGCACCAGTGAGAAAGCAAGCTACCTGCCACCTATACACCTACCATTCTCTGAATAGGAATCAGCTGCATGTACCATTTACTCTCAAAGAGAATCTACGACTTACAAACTTTACCCAACAACTCATTTCTTACCGCATATTCTGCTCAAGGCATTGTGTTAGAGCAATAACTCAAAAAAAAAAATCCAATCTCTATTTTCTAGAGATTTTAATCTAGAAAGATAAGGATAAATAAATATATGATCACCATACAGTGTGACAAAAGAGCCAACGGAAAGGAGTATCTCACCATAGTGCTTTAATATAGCCATTGCTGTTCCCGACTTACATGTGAGAGAAATGAGGCTAGATAAAACTAAGGAGCCTGAAGCTAAAGATGCATGCAGTACCAGAAAGGGGCTCTGGTCCACTGCATTTCTACCACATGATACATATGCAAAATCACTGAGCTCATTTATTCTAAGGAAAGTTTGGATAAACAAGGAAGTCCTCCATTATTGCTTTAAATTTATACCAGATTACGTCAACCCATATAGATCTTATCTTTATAGGTCTCAAAATTACTCTTTTAGATATTACTGCTGATGGGATGTCACCTAATGTTCCATTACAAGGAACATTTACCAGTCAGTTTAAGGCTAGGCTATGCTGCAAAGACATATGAACCTGAAACCTCAAGGGGTGAAGAAACATAGAAAAATTATTATCATTCACAATTTATGTTCATCAGCAAGTCACCTTCAGTTTTGTTTCACATAATCTTCATTCTGGGCCTCCCGTGCAAGTTGCAGTCCCTGTGTAGAATGTTGTTGGTCTTGTAGCAATGGGGGAAAAGTGTATGTCTCTCATAGCTTCTAATAAGTGACATACTCCTGTTCGGATTTCACTAGCCAAATTGTCACATGGTCAAGCCTGATGTCGATGAGGCCAAGTACAATCCTCCCACACTTAAATTCTACAAATATTTTGGACAACAGTCCAGCATCTCATTGATCACTATAGAAGTGAAACTAAATGTGAAGACAGAAGACCTGGGCTACATACAAGTTCATCGACGGAAGATGGACCAAAGAGAAGCTCTCTGAGCTCTACAGATACCTCCTGTGAACAAGGCCAGCTATCCATCGAGCTCAGAAACTTGGCACGAGACCCAAGGCACAGATGTACGAAAATTCTTTGTAAACCCTGGAACACAATGCCCTTATTCCCACATATCACTTTATGTTCAGAAAGTTTGTTCCAACCTGGAGGCCAGGAGTCACAAACACAAATATCTATGGGGTCAGGCAGGCAACATAGTAAGTCTGAAAAGTGTCTGTTTTGAAAGCCAGGAAAAAAAAAAAAAAAACTATTATCTAACTAGTTATATTTTCTTTCTGGTGATTTTTTTTTTTTTTTTTGTAAATGCTTCAGGCATATCTGAGGGCTAGATCTGGCCTATAGCACCACCACAAAGAGAATATGACAAAAACATAAAGCCCACAACCTCAGAGTTCTGCTACATTAAAAAAAAAAAAAACCTCACAAAGTAAACAGAATTGAAGTCTTTCATCAATAAATTATATAATTAGCTTAGAAAAGTATAACAGGTAGCCAGAAATTATTAAGAAACCTAGAATAATATTTATCACTCACCCTCCCCCCTCCCCGCTTTTTTTTTAATAATAAGGAGGTGCAAGTGGGCCAGTTCATTGACACAGATGGTGGCAAGAGTCACAATACAGGGGAATCTGCATAGTGAAAGACTGCAGCCTAAGGGCACAGTGCAAGATCAGAGACAAGGGGCAGTCAGGGGAGAGAAAGAGGCTGGGAGTTAAGCAGGGCTAAATCAGGGAAGGCATTGGTAAGGGGTCAGCCTAGACTCAGGGGATCAAATAGATGAACAGGGTGCCTATAATCTCTGCTACAGGGTAGCAGTAGAGACACGAGGCAGAAATTCTAATAGGAGCCTAGGAAGAGTCAGTTTTGTACAGTGGACAGAACAGGGAAAGTTCATTGCATTTGAGATGGACTCTGGAAATTTGGAAAGATCTCTGCTATGGCTTGAATGCATGCCCTAAAATCTCACATGTTGTGGACTTCAAACCCCAAATCCACACGTTAATGGTATTCAATAGTTGGGCCTTTGGGAGGAAAATATCTGAGGTCATTAAGGCAGGCATCCCTGATGGCATTAGTGACATTAGTGACTAGGGAGATTCAAGCTAGCAAGCTCGCTCTGACTTGCCACATGATGCCCTCCACCATGATACTACAGACCGCACAGGATGCTGGTGTAAAGCCTTGGAATTCCCATCCCCACAACCACAAGCTAACAAACTTTTGTTCTTTTAAAATAAAGTACCTAGTCCTGAGCATTGTGTTATGACAACAGTAACGACAACAACAAAAACAGACCAAGATAATCTCTATTAGTTGAAATTAGGAGGACAGAAATACATAAAAACAGAACTTCAGTGCACAACAATGAATTCAGTGCAAGCAAAAAAAAGTATTAAAAAAAGGAAGAATGAGAAAAAATGGAAGAGTAAAATGTATCATGTTCACACAGTGGACTGTGTATCGAGACTGTAGGAGCAAGGATCTAGGCAATTGCTCTTACAGATTGATTTGTTGTCTAACACTCATTCTAGCCCCATTTCATGAAACTAAAGCATGATTTTTTAAAGTTACTTACCCAAAGGTCATAAATTTAATTTTATTCTTTATAAAACTATAATTTTTTCCAAAAACATTTTAATCTTAACATAAATTTAAATGTTAATCTAAAAAGGGACAACTTTTTACAAATAAGAAACAACTTGCCATAAAAAGTCATCTGCTTTTGTAGCTGGCTTAAATACAGCCACCTGCTCAAAAGGCATTCAAGCTTAATAATTTTAAGTTTCTAATGTCAACTATTGCTAGAAACACTCAGCATTTTATTGGATCAATCAGTTTATAAACAGAAGAAGTACTACTATAAATAACAAGAAATCACATTCTATCTATATAAAGTGATGGTCTATCTGGCATCTTCACTGTATCAATGAATTCCCAAAGGTGTAGTAAGTCAGCTTGGTACATCAAAGATGGGGGCCAAGATGCTTAGAGGGTGGACTGTGGCGTGGATTTGAAAGGGGGCATGAGATGGGGTGGGGATTGCCAACTTAGCTTTTTAAAAGTCCTCCACAAATTACGCCCTTCCCCCTGACCCCCAGAGTCTTTATGTTATAACCCCCACTTGGCGTTGTAAATAGCACTCATCCGTACTGAAAAAAGCATACAGGCATGTCTGTCTCCCTTCCACAGAGCCCCGTAAAGGCAAGATTTTGGTCTGGCCTGTCTGCCCCTGTAACCTCAGAAAGGCAGCTGTGAGTAGAATTTTGTCTCCACAAAAGACATGTCGAGGTCCCAAATGCTTGCACCTGTGAATGTAACTCTTGTTTGGAAAGAGGGTCCTTACAGATATAATTAAGATGCAAGTAATTTATAACTGATGATCGAATCAAATCCAGCCTCCCTATGTCCTACAAAGTCTAAGGTATTTCTTTTTTTGACCGTTGCCAAAATCTTTTGCTGATAATGGTTTTCTGATAGGTCTGCCTCTCTGTGTTGAGAATCACATAGACATTCAGGAAGCTACTCGCAACTGCAAACACACAGGCTTAAGGTTTCACACACCAAGGGAGGAACTTATAAAGTAAGAAACCAACGTGTAAAATGCAGGTGACATTTGCCTCATTTGAGCCATGCACAAATTTGAGAGGAGACCAATATGGCTGACACCCACTAACAATCTGACTATGTTCTCAGTGTACCTTCCATGACTCCTAACACCATGCCCTTTGTCCTTCAGAAAAGAGACGATAAAATATAAAATATAGTGATGCAGGTGATGGACTTTGCAGTCCATCTGGGTTTGCATTGCCTATCCAATCATTGACTGGTTTTGTGACCTCAGACACATTAATTACCTTCTCTGGCCCTCCTTGTGCACTCATGGTGGAGTTGTGATAAGAATATTACGTGATATGCATGAAATTATCACACAGTGCTTATAACATAGTAAGTGCTCAATAAATTTCCATTTTCCAGTTGTTATAAGAAACTAGAATTTTATCTGGCCTTATTTCACATAATAAAGAACTACAAAATGCTTAGGAAAACACAGCGTCATTTTCAAAACAATTAAGCTACAGCATACTTCCCCAAAAGTGAAAAATTTCAGAAGCAGGAAAAAAGTTAAGAATTAAAAAAATTTTTTTTAGTTATAAGATGTAAATAATTAGTCCTCTGGCTCTACAATCTCTAATTTTTATAGTCAAGGTAAGTTGAAAAATTCCCAAGATTCTCCTTTAATATTATCTAGGATGAAATCTTCAAAGATAGAATTTTAAAGCGTACAAAGGAACAGAATGAAGCCTATGATTGTTCAATTTCAGGTGATGAGGCTTCTTGGCTTTCAAGGACTTCTACAATGGAAGCCACAGGCTCTCCGGGTTCCCTGTCTGGGGAGTCTGCATTGGAGGCCAGGCTCCAGAGGGAGGCCCACAAACAATGTCTCATATTTACTAGAAGCACCAACTTACAACAGAGTTCATTAGTACCTGTGCTTGGGGCTGTAATTACAGTGCCAAACTTCCAGAGCTGCTTCTTAATTAAAATTTAAGTTGCTGAATGTGAATGCTTTCAGCTTAATTGTATTTTATGCATATAAATGCCCAGTTTATCTCTAATTGGCAACTTTTACCGCCTCCTTTTTGTTCCTTTCAAACAAAGCACAAAATCCAAAAAGCACCCAACTTCTGCCTATGCCCTGGTCATCATATCCTAAGCTTCCCTGAATCAGCCTGTCTGGAGCCAGAGAAGAAGAAAAAAATTCACCCCAACACATTTTAGGTTTGAGTATCCAGACGGGAAACGAGCTCTTATCTTAACTTGCCTATGTGAGATTTACCAACAGGAAGAGAACAAATAAGGAATAATTTAAATTTTAATTTAACCCCCCTCTATTTTCTTATCCCTTATCAAACTGCCAGCATTTTGCCTGCTGACAATGAGTAAGAGTCATTGGCACAGGCCAGACCCTACCCACCACCAAGGAATCTCTTTCATCTAAACCCTTGATCCCTTTAATAAACAAAATACGAAAAGGCAGTCCAAATTACGCTGTGGCTTTATAAAAGCAGGCAGGGAAATCCTCCGAGCACAATCCCCTACTTGTTATTTTCACATGTCATGTGACGGCAAGTCATTCTGAAGGATAAAGAGGCAGGGGCTGCCACTAGGTCCCAGCCACGGTTCCCCTGCGTTCCCAGCCTGGCCCATCTGTTCTCCATAGGCCACATGAATGGCATATGTCAAGAGAGTCGGAGCTGTGCAAACTGCCCAAAGAAATCGCTCGGTCAACTTCCCTTTGCGTCCGCGGCTTCGGTAATTGTTGCTGAGCCAACCACCATATGGCGAATAATTAGTTTTTCGACCCCACTCAAGAAAAATGTCCGCTTCATTGCCAAGCGTTAGTAATATGTGTGTTAATGAACAGTGAGAGGTGAATGCCTATACATTAACAAAAGTTGGGATTTTTTTCTTCTCTCCAGCTTCCAGCTTTGTCCCTCTGCCTAGTCCCCTTTCAAGCAGGTGATATTCTGAAGTTCACAGCACTGCAAGAGGCACAAATTGTTTTTTGTTTGTTTGTTTGTTTTGAGGGACTGCATCCCAATACGAGATGCCCAGTTTTCACAGCTAAATATCTTCCTTTTATTAAAATGGCCTTAATCTCTCTTCTTTCTCAAAATGATAAATTCGGTCCATCCAAAGGTCGGGACATCAGAGATAAGCAACAGGATAACGTATGCTATTGATGCGCAAGAGTATAAATTTAGAGCTAATGTCATTATGCTCTGTGCTCAAGTGGGACACGCCTATCTGTCCTTAAATAAACACTTCTGGCCTCTCTCCACCGGAAAAAACACAGGATGTTTTTAGCGTGAAGATTTAAGAAGTCAGTTAAGACTTCAAGTTTTCTATCCCCAGAAGAGAAGTCTTAATACATCATTTCTCTCAAGAGGGAGAGATCTTCCTAGTCAGAAAATTTAAAATGATGCCAAACATTTTTAAGTACTTAAGTTTGCACACATTTTTGTATTCCCCTAGTGCAAGGTGGTGCTGGCTTGTCCATAGGAATTTTGAACTAGCTGCTTTCTGCCCTTGGTGTTCACATCCTCTGCATGGAAACTACGAACTCTGAAAAAAGGGAACAGGGAATTGAAATGTTTTCTAATGCAATTTTCAAAGAATTGTGCCATAGGTCAGTGGTTCTCAAATATCTTCAGTTTGCAAACCATGGTACCATGGCAGAAGAAGCCCCAAAGATCCTCCTTCCCTTTTGTCACGTAAAAAGAAATGCTTGGCCAGAGTAAAGCAGTAGAGGGGAACTGATTTAATGAATCAGCCAAGAGAATCTCACAAGCAAAATACAAGCTGGCGCCAGACACAGTGAAAACTTTTATTTTCTGTTATATTTGTAATCAATCAGAATATTTCCTGCTTCGCTCTCTAGACTACAATCTCATTGAGGATATGATTGTTTCTGTATTAATCACCACTAAATTCTCAACAACCAGAATTCAATAACCAGGTGGGTGTGGGAGGTACAATATATAAACTTTCCTAAGTATTTGCCAGTAAATCATTCAGCAATGTTAAATAGTATAAGAGGCCATCCTAGAAACCATGGGTACCTTGTAGATCACAGTTTGGGCACCTTGGCCAGTGAGCGTTAAACACGAATACCACTTGGGGCCATCTTCAGTGTCATTTACTTATAGCCTCTACTTACTTTTTTTCTGCTCTAAAATTCTAATTAGAGAAAAAAGATTTGTTTTTCAAACCACAATTGTTCTGATGTTTTCTATAGCCAGAAAACTTGCAGGCAAGCAACACCAACACGTGGAAATCACATAGACTGGCTGGACACCAAGCTTTGCCATTGACGGGATCTCTGCTTATTCTTCTAACCTTTTAGTTTCCTCATCTATTTACAGAGGGTGAGAACGAGAGAGAAAATAACCTCTGTCTTGTAGCATTTGCTGCATTAGAAGGGAGAGAAAAATAAAATATTTTTAAAATTAAGAAAATAAAAAAGGAATCATTAATAAATACTGACTTGAAATATAAAGGGGGTTCACTACGGTTTTACCCTCTCATTTTGAGCAAAACTTTTTCCCACAGGCACCAGATGTAAGATACTAACAATGCATCACTGGATAACAAATAGCCTAAAGTGCCTTGCTTCGTGGCACAGTCGTTAGAAACAAATTTCCTCTTTTTTCCCCCTACCACCGAGAAATAACCAAGGATTCTCCAGGCCCTATCATCTTATCTTCATCCGACTGATGGATCTCCTGCTCAGCCCTTGAAGGAAGGATGAGGTCCTAGCAGGGTGACTTCACCAACAACATTTCTCTTTCAAAAAGTGCTTCTGGCACATAACCCAAATACGTCATTTTGCAAAGCTGCAAACTTTGCTGAGTTAGTTGGAAACTTATTAACACAGTGCTGCTGTTTTGATTGGTATAAAGTACAGAACCATATTTGAGGACTATCCAATCAAAAAGTGTAATGTCAACTGCAAATCAGGGAGCCAGCGCCTGCAGAAGTCGTCAGCTCCAGCGTTATCAGCCCCATTGTGTACAGCTGAAGTTTGCTCCTATCTGGGAGCTTAGAGATCCCAGATGGAGGGGTGGGGGCAAGGATCAGAGATGGAGAGGAGGGGCAGATAGGAAGTCTGGTGAGCAGGGGATTGCAGGATGAGATTTGGCTTATCACATGGACCACAACCCTCCATTATGATTGGGTGTCCCCTAATAATCTCCCACCCAGCCCTTTGCTTCCAACTGAGCTAATGCTCTCCATATTCCTCATTCTCACCCCCTTCTCTAATCAATGGCTAACTGGCTCTTTTGTTAAGATGATTTCCTGAATACTTCCTTCAAAATGCTGCCCTGTTTCAACTGTACTGGTTAAGTGAACAAGCGGCAACCAGGGTTAACTCTATGGAGAGTGGAGTGGACCCTCTATCAAAGGGAGGAATGCTGAGCCTTGCCGTAAACTCCCCCTTCCTTTCTGTGATCTATCTTTACTTGGGCATGCTGGGTTACCCTAATTTCATTCATTTATTTTCTTGTAGTACTGGGAATCGAGTTCAGAGCATTGACACTGAGCTACATCTCTAGCCCAGTTTTGATTTTTGAAACAGGGTCTTGCTACACTGCCAAGTCACCCTGAGTGGGACTCAGTGATCTTCCTGCCCCAGCTTCACAGAATGCTAGGATTACACACCTGCACCACAAAGTCTGGCTTACCCTGAAAATTTTTCCATCCTTACATTTAGTCAGGGCTAAAATACTGTCTTCAGAAGGCTTCCATTTAAAAGTTGATATTGTCACTGGAAGAGGATGCCACTGTAAGGGCCTCATACTTCCCCTCTCCTTGGACTTGCCATCATCATAGCCCCACAGATGTTCTCCATTCCCAATCTACTTTCACACTGCTAAGACGAGCCTTCCAAGGACAGAAACTTGAACCTTCCGGCTGCATCTCTCACCCACCCTTTGTCCGACTGTTGCTAAGACTCAACCATCCTCACCTGGCATCCTCGGTTCATCCTCAACCCCTTCTCCTTGGAAAGCACTGTGCTCAGTTTGTGCTTGGATTGGAAATTTTGATCTCTTCCTTTCTAACTGTAGGTGACTCCTCCTGTAGCTCCAACATCACTATCAAAGCTTTATCTCTTTCTTACCATCAAAGCGATAGAAAGACCAGATTGTAGTCTAGCGCAGTGACCACTAGCCTGCAGTGGCCGATAAACACTTAAAACATGCCAAGTGGGACTGAATAATCTAATATTGAGTTTTACTTCATTTTCATAAATTGATACCGCAATTGTTGCTTCACACGGCTAATGGCTGCCAGACTGAGCAGAGAAGCCAGCAAGTTTGCTTTCTCTGCATATCTACCCTTCTTCCCTCTCTATTAGGACCCAGAAACACACCTGTGTTTCCTGTCTCTGAACATCTATCTCCACCGTCTCTATCACCAACTCCCCAAATGCGACTTTCAGATTCTGTCTTTTCCTACTAGAGTTAAGCATAGGATGCTGATGTCATCAGGGGAAAAGCTCACAGCCCTCTCTGCTTCTAGACAGCAATTTGTGTGCAGCAGATTGTAAGCAGTGCTTCCTGGTTACATTCAATTCCTCTGCTGCATTTTATCTTTTCAGCGCTCTCTCCCACATGGAGTTTGTTCATTGCACTCCTCCTCAAGGTAAGAGCTTTCTAAAGCTTTTAGTTTTCTCAACACCTTCGCTTTCCATTGTCAGGCCACAGCTTCACCCTGTGGCCTTCAGTTCCCCGGTAGTTAACTCTTGTCAGATAGGGCGGTGCTCTGCAACTTCTCTGGTAGGCTTCCAGGTCCATTTGAAATGTGCACTTGCACAAAGGAGTTGGAGCCAGAGTTGAGCGGGAAGAGGAGAGAGGGAAGAGACGGACTCAGCATTTTGTACAGTCAGTCACTGATTCCAGCTCTGCTAAGACACAGCTGCCTCACCTTCAAGTCTGAGCATACAGCGCCCTTGTGTAAAGATACATAGACAAGTATGTTTTTGTAAAAAACTAAATATCATTCATACACTCATAATTTCATGTACTTCATCATCTGATTCATTTTTAAACTACAAATACTCTAGATTTAGAATATTTCTTTTTTCGATCTTCACAACAAGAACAATTCAAGTTATAATATTTGCACTGTCTCTACGGCAGGATCAAATATTTTAAGATATATATTATTGGGTAAAATCTAGCATGCATTTGAACTTTTATTTCAAGTGCATCCACAGGTGTTTTTACAAGGTTATGATACTTTAGAACTTCAAGGGATAGTCACCCTGACAAGGTTAGAACTTCAAGGGACAGTCACCTTGACAAGAGTCAACCATCCAGGAACTGAAAGTAGCAGGCTGAAAAATCATCTGAACTTAAACAATTCTTTCATAATTTAAACTTAACTATTGACATATAATGAAATGTTCTAAAGGTTTTCTTAGAAGCTTTTGGGAAACACCTAGCACATCAATCCATAAGGACACTCAACCCAGAGAGATGAGAGAAAAGAAGGTGATCCTTAGGGTGGTCCTGTCTCCCAACTTGAAAGTTTCCCTCTGTGACACACGAAAGGGAACCTGGGAAAACCTCCTAGACTTCTTAAGTTGAGGAAAAAGAGTGAATGTCTGAGGAAGACAAGACGATTCACTTCTCAAGGCAGAGCTCTGCAGAGGGGGGCAGCCGAACAGACCTCCAAAATTTCCGGAACAAGAAAACCAGAGAAAAATAAACCTGGTGTTAGTAGAAAAAAGGCAACAAGCACAATTAGAGTCAAATTCAATGAATAGGGTAACAACTCTAGCCAGCATGATTAAGAAAAATAAAAAGTAAAAAGATAATATAAAAGAGGTGACAACTCAAACAGTTTTCAAGAGATGAACACATAAACAAATTGATACACTAAATCCCACTCAGCAGTACAAAGGAGTAAACTATTGATATGAGCAGTAAATTGGATAAAACTTGAGGGCATCATATAGGAGAAAAGAAGTCAGTCATAAGAGGTTGTAGAATGTATGTTTTTGTGTGGCAGCCTCTAAAAGATAAAGCTTAGTGACAGAACAAGTCAGGGAGGGTATTGCTGAAAATGATTAGCGTGTTGGAGGAGGTTTTTTTCATAGATTTCTTCAATATCCTGATCATAATGACATGAATCTATCCATGTTTGAGACCTCATATTCAAAAGAACCTCAACTTCTTTGGTGATTAATTTAAAAAGACGCTATTAAGAATATTCTTAGAAACAAAGTATGGATTAGGAGAAAATGCTTGCAGGCATTTCTTGATAAAGAATTTAGAAACATAATAAGAAATTGTCAAATCTCAACAATAAGAAAACTACATTTTACAAATGAAAAATTTTTTAAATAAAAATTACACTGAAAAAGGTATGTGGATAGCAAATTAGCATGTGAAGAAATCATCATTGGTAGTAGTCATCAAGAGAAAAATTAAAACCACAACACGCTTAGGAAAATAACTATAGTTAAAACAACCTCCCAATGACTGATAAGATTGTGGAGCAATGGGAACACTTGTGTGCTGCTAGTGGGAATTTAAACACTGTAACTACATTAGAAAATCAGCATGAGGGGTTCTTAAAAAGTTAAACATATTTTTAAAAATAATCTTCACATGACCTGATGATTTCTTCCTGGATAATCACTGAAAAAAATGAAAATATACATACCCATGCAAAGATTTGGAGCACAAATGTTTATACCAGCTTTATTGGTTATAGCCTAGAACTGGAAATAACCCGGATGCCCCTAAACAGTGAGTGAATAAAGAAATAGATGTGTTTTAATGCAATATGCAATGGTAAGCAATGAGTTATTGATATATGGAAGAAGTATGTGCAAGAATGAGTCTCAAAATAATTACATTGAAAGACATTAGAATATCCCTTAAAAAGAAAAAGATACATGCTACATGATTCTGTTTTGATAACATTTGGAAAAGAGAAATTAACCTATAGTGATATGGAGCAGAGCAGTGACAACTTAGGGACTCCTGGTGTAAAGGGACAGCAGGGAGGGACTATGAAGACAACGAAGAAATACATGTTGGGTAGGTGCACTGTCATGATTGTGTGATGGTTTCATACATGTGTACATGAGGCAAGATTCATGACATTTTGTACCTCTAGCAGAAGGAATCCACAATGACTGGACCAGATGTGCTCAGAGAAAAGGGAGGGAGCAAAAAGAAATGCGCTTTGAGCTCTTACTATGTTCCAGGCACTAGAAAAGCTATTCTGTACTCAAATTCTTATCAGCTCTTCAAATCTGCCCTACTGTCAGCTGCCCCTCATAAGACAGGCTAAGAAAGAAGCGTAAGCAAAGTTGATAGCTTGTTAGAAAACATGCTAGCTCTTTTAAGTCTCAAAAACAATAAAAAGGAAAACCCAGGAGAAAACAGTCAAGAGAAGGAAATGATCAAACTATGTTATATGCATGCAAGAAGCAGCCAAAATGAAACCCTCTCTTCTGTGTAGCTAATCCTCGATAATGAAAAAGGAAGCCCAGGTTGAACAATTAAACGTGCATTCCTTGCATTTCCCTATAGAAATAGCTCACTCTTAAAGTTCTACGCTGAAAGGTACCAAATGTAGAAATGACAATATTAAACTTGAAAGATTATGTCAGTTTCTGAGGGTTGACACTGATAGGAAAACTTCCTTGCTCTGTCGCTATGAATGACACTTGCCTTCCAAATGTCAGATAGAAAATAATTGGAAAAGTACCGGGGCTCATCCGAGAGTATTGTTGAGACTCACCCTATTTCCAGCTTACATTCTGCATCCACCATGCAGAAAGCATGCACAATCTGTCAGAGATGCCTCACCATTCAGAAAATTTTAAAAATGCATTAAAAGTATCCTAGTACAGATCCAAGTTCAATAATCCATTTGCAAATTATCAATGCTCCCTGCTGATGTGTTCTAACAAAATAAAATCTATAATGGTCACAAATAAAAATAAACCTCACAAATGATTCTCCAGAATGTCTTTTCATAGGAAAAGGGGACTTGATAGCTTTTGATTTCTTTACCCAGGCATGTAGGTACCAAACCCAGTTTCACTTTCTTTTTCTTTTTCTCCTCTCTGAAACAGCTCAATGCAGCAATAATAAAATATTGCTTTACAAGGAAAAATAATAAAATTACACTAAAGACAAAGTTTTCACTTCAAAAAGAATGTTAATAAAAGCCATGATATACTGAAAGTAGCAATACAGTGAACCAAGTAATACTTCCTGATACAGTTTTTACTGGGATTTCAGGAGCCAGAGTTTGTAGTAATGTCCCAAGTAAAATATGAGGAGAAAGCTTGTTTCTCTCCAGGGATGTCTTTGTAATACAAATCCATTCAATTGTCACTGTGTTCAGCACTACTGATTATAAATCCATGTGCCCTGGATGTCTATGCCCAGGAGGAAAGATTTTTAAATCTGTTTAATCTTCAAACCCAGTTAAGTCAGTTCAGGCACCTTACAGTTTTGACCTTCATAAACAAAATATGGAAAAGCTAAAAGCATTGCAATATTTGGGCAAAATTAAGTCATTTTCATCTCTTTTCAATAAAGAGGGAGGGCAGAGCAACTGGATCGTGGGTCGAGACACAGAAATTCTCCAAAGCTCAATCATGAATATAAAAATTAATCTAACTCAACCTTCATGGCTGCGTTCGCCTGGCGCGAGAGGAGAGCAGCTGCAATGGCTGTGATGATGGCTAAGAAGGGGTATAATATTTTGAGCCATTAAAAACGTGCAAAGGTTTATTAAACCAAACTCTAAGGTACTATAGAAAGATGATGTAATGGCAAATTAGAGCAAACAATAAAATTATACATATTCTAATTCTATACTGATAACCACATATATAAGGAACATCTAGATGAGTTTTAGAAACAGTACGTTCTGTCAAGTAAAGAGGATCAGGGAGCAACTCAATCCATTGGCCATACTTCCTGTTGTGAGTTTTTCATAGTACTAGGAATAACTGCAGCATGCTCTGATAATATGACTCTTCTAGTGTTAAGTACAAGAACAGTCGTAGGAAACATACACCTTTTGTTCTCTGAGACAGAAAGTCGATTAGAGTCTTCTACAATTTTGGCTGTGATTACATTCCTTAATTATATGCCATTAAATATTAAATTGGAATTAATCGTTAGCTAAATCTTAAAAAAAATGCTACTGCTGCTATCATTATCAGGTTAGCCACATACCAATTCACTAGATCACTGTGGTATAGGAACAAGTAACCACAATCACACCAGCCCTTAGCTGTATGCAAACTGACAGGTAAACATTGTGGGTCCTTAGGTGTATCATGTGGTGTTTTGATATATGTATGGTGGAGTAAGTACGGTGGCGAGTGACCAGATCAAGTGATTTAACATAAAACAGAGCATTCTTTCTCTAAAGCATCTCTGAACTGAGATAAAGTACTGAAATAAAGTGGACCAGTAGTTATTAGCAGAGAATTTTTATTCCTCCCTGAAAGCCCCAGTGTGACTTCATGTGACACTCCTATGTAAAGCTTCTATTTCTAAATGTTTGACCACCTGGGCAGAATCCCTCGGTAGGTCTCCTGTCTGCATCAGACTGTCTTATGGTCATGTAGATTCTATTAGGTCATTTATTATTTATCCTGACACAATTGTAGGTTAAAGGAAAGACTATTTCACCTGGTATTTATATAGAAAAATAAGTTCTAAGCTACATAAAATAAAAACTCATTCTTTTTAAAATCTGTATAGTCTTATTGTAAGTTGTAATAGTGAAGGAAGGGGGCAATTATCTCATTGTCTAAGAAGAACGATTTACCAAGGAATGACAATTATGGACCAACTTGTTGGTCAATCTGTCCCAGAGTTGACAACACAGACAAAAAAAAAAACAAAACAAAACAAAACAAAAAAAAAAACCTGTAAACCCAACGATACCAAGCAAAATTCCATTAACAGAAGAAAAAAATATAACTTTCTGACCATCATTTCTAGGTTCAGTGTCTCCCTTCTCATGCCCAAAATTGAAGCAATGCTCCATGCTGGGCTTGAAGAGACATTTATATGAAGGACGGGTTGGTGTATTGGTGTGTCTGTTGCCATAGCTGAATACCACAGACTAATTCATTAAAAAATAAAAGTTTATTTATTTGAAGTTTGTGATAGCTGAGAAATCTAGGATTGGGAGAATACAACAGGTAAGGACTTTCTTCCTCGTAGATATTCTCTTGAAAGTCCCAAGGGAACACAGGGCAGCACAGAGCCATACACAGCAAGCTTGCTAATTTGCATCTTCTTTTCCTTTTATAAAGATGCTAATCAAGAGGGTGCCACTTTCATGATCTCATCTAATTCTAATTACCTTTCTAAGCCCCGCCTCCAAACACAGTTAGCATATGACTTTGGGGAACAAACACTCAGGCCACAGCAGCTGGAATTATCACAGCTCTGGGAGCCACAGTCCCATTTTGAATGAATCACTGGAGAGCCTCAGTTGAAAGAACAACAGGAAGGAGAGACTTTGTTCCACACAGTTGTCCACCCACAGGCTCAGAGAACAAGGTCAGCAGTCAAAACTAAAGAAGCATCAATAAAGAAGCATAAAAAAAGCACAGCCACTGTCTCACTGTTTCATTGCTGGGACACGTTACCCAACACCCATAACTTAAGGGAGAAAAGGTTTATTTTAGCTCACAGTTTCAGAAAGAAGGTAGCTGGTGTGATGGAAGCACACGGCAGAGACCCAGCTGGAGGGAAGCTGTGCATCCCACTGCAGGCAGGAAACACAGTGAGAAGGAAGAAAAGAGCTAGCATGCTCTTCCAGGTCACGTGCTAGTGATCCTCCCCTTTTTACCAGGTCCTGCCTCTTAATAGTACAAGACATCACTGGCTTAGCTTACATGATTGAATAAACTCCCAAACATGAGATTTTTGGGGGGTGGGGGGGCATTCCAGATCCAAATCATAATGGCCACCATGTTATTGAGTACACTGGTTTTTAAGGCAGGCTACATCCTACTCTTGAACTTTGTCTGAGTCGACAGAAAAGAGTAGAGAAGGGCAGTTCCACAGTCTCTCAAAAAAAACTCCCTTTTTTGAGACAAGGTCTCACTCTACAGTCCAGGCTGGTTCTGAACTCACTATGTAACGCAGGCTGACCTTGAACTCACAGCAGTACTCCTGCCTCAGGCTCCCTCACAAGTGGTGAGATTATAGATGTGCACCACCATACCCACACCCGGCTTAAGACTTTACTCTTAAAATGTTAAGACAATGAAAAGCATTGTGGTAGCAACGCTTACAGCTGTAACCCCTTCTTAAAATCTGTGACTACTAGAAAAACAGGCAGTGGAGGAAGACTCCACCTTCTCCTGAGAGATCAGGCTGAACCCTAGGAAACAGTCCTGGCCCTGAGCCTATCACCTTACTTTGTAGCAGTGGACCTGTAAAGGAAGATTGGAATAATATTTAAACAGAGAAATGAAACACAAACAAATGAAACATTCACACTTGTCTTCTAGAAATCAACAAGGCCCGAAAGATTGCTGTTAACTACGAGACAAAAATTCTGTGAGTTTATATCATTTTTGTGGAACATGGTTACATATAACAAAATCAGAAAGAAAATGCATCATCAGAAAGTCTTCTTGCAACCAATCATTCTGGGAATCCTAGAGGATGATTTAGCATCTTTAATGGTATGAAAAGACACAGCCTTACTGAGCAAGGGCAGAAGTCGGCATCAGAACAGGATAAGACGGAAGGATAAGAGATTTAGATGATTATGACAGAGGTGAGCAACAACGGCCCATGAGCAGAGATAATACAGAGTGAAGAGAGATAAGGAACAATTGCAAAGAAATTTAACACCCAACAGCAAAATGAATGAGCACACGAAATAACCAACAGAACAGAAAATTCAAACCAAGAGTAACGTGATTATGGCAGATGCTATACATGCAAATAGAAGAACATTTTCTGCAACCAGGAAACATACTTTTCATTATCTTCATACCTCAATAAGGTTACTCTAATCCCAGCTCAAAGAAAATCCCTCCTGATAATAACTCAGTCTTCTTACAGTTTAGACAAAGGCACATGGCCTGTGAAAGTCAAGGAGACCTGAGGAGAAGTCAGCTGAGGGCCTCTGAGAAGAGTTTGCCCGCAGAAGCAATGCACAGGAAGTGGGCTCTTCCAGAATGTGCCACCATCTTGCTAATGTGAAGGAAGCTGGACAAAAGTGATGGCTCTACACGGGGCAAGGAGGCTGCTGTTGGACAGAATCCTGACAAGCAGAGTAAATGAGAAGTTCACCCTTACTGGAAAAACAAATCAACAAACAAAGAAATGAGAACTATGAGGTAATAGTAAATGTGAAGAGTGAGAACAAACACAAAAATTACACTTAAAGAGTTCAGACATTCTCAGGTTAAAAACAAGAAAAGGAAATCTAGGAAATAAGTGAAGATATAATATTTGATTTATTTTTTAACATTCGGTTAAAATGATCAGTTCAAATAGATTTTCTAGGCCTACATTTTCTCCCATTTTTATCTATCTATCTATCTATCTATCTATCTATCTATCTATCTATCTATCTATCTATCTATGTATCTATCTATCCAGTCAATGGTTACACTGAGCTTGAGTATTTTGTACACATATATATTATGTCAACAATACAACCCTTCCTCTCCCTTTCTGATGCTTCTGCTCCCTCCTTCATCTCCCCCCTTTATCCCTCCTCCAACCACTGTCACACCCATTTGGTTCTTAAAAAAAAAAAAAAAAAAGCCGGTATTCTGGGTTTCTTATAGTACAGAAATCATGTGATATTTAACTTTCAGAGTTTGAGTAAGTAAAGATATAATTCAAGAAAAATATTTGAGATAAAAAAAAATCCTCATGGCTCAAAACTAAATTGCTCACTGTATGTTCAGTAAAATGAATTTAAGAGAGTCATATTCGCTTATATTAGCAAATTTTGTTTTTCTCTTTTTTAGGAATAAGAAGGCTACTTAAATATTTATGTAGAAGAATTAAAAAGCATCTACCTCAGTGTAAAATTAAGTTTGGCATCACATTTCTTTTCATTAAATTTTACTTCTCATTGAGTTTTTATTCAGAGAAGACAATAGAAAAATATTTTCTTAAGATAGTCAAGGAATCAGAAAATATGAAATTTTTTCTCAAAATGGTCCAATTTCTAACTTACACAAACAAAACTGAAAAGTTAAGTAGCACTGGGAGTGAGCTAGCTCATTAAATTGCTGAATTAACAAAAGAAAGAAAGTACACTTTTTTAAGTTTTCCTAATTTTGGACTCTTACTACTTTGATAATTACTAACAAATTCCTCATGATAAATTTCACAAATATTTAAGATATTAATATAGGTTATTCCATGCTGGTTTAGAACTGTTGACCTATGTACACTAATTGCAGAAAAAATAAAGAAAAAGTTCCAATCACAGAGATTGGAAGGTATTTCAAAAATATTTAAGGTAGATAAAAAGATAATGATCCTATTGTTCCATCATTTATGGTGGGAAGAAATGGTTCAGGAATAAATATTTTCCCTTAGGGGAAAAAAAAGATAAATATGTCAGTCTCAGGATGGACAGGACTCACCGCACATGAACATATAATCAGTATGGGCTTTTAGCAGGAACTTATGAAAAGTGTCTCTGAGGACTATGCAGGGTGGTTAACTGCAGTATATGCTAACGGCAGTAGTGCAGTGTTTGGTTAAGAGTTGGTTCTGGATCAAACTCACAAAAGGTTCTTTGCTAACACTTAGTGGGGACAAGATAACTAAATGAAACAAAAGAGTTAGAGAGTTAAGCAGAGACACGGCCGGCAAGGAAGATCCCCAAGATGCTGCGCACAACATGAGAAGTCACCTGCCATTTCCCCCTGCAGAGAATGAAGATGATGATGAAAATGAAATGGAAGTTGAAGATCAAGATGGCAAAGAAACTCAAAAACCAAACATCTCACATTTTGGCACAAGTCTGCCAACCTCACATGCATACCTGGGTCCCAACCAACATGGAAGAGTTTCATGCAGGACTGCAGGACGATGGCTGTGAGGTGAGTCCAGTTCTGCCACAAGTGAAGATGATCCTGATTCCTGGGCAGACTCCACCTGTACGGCTGTTTAGCACTTCAGAAGCCAGTATGGTGGGGAATTTAATTCAGAAAGATACAACTTTTGCAGCTTTTGTATACAGTATTATACAGGAGAGGGAAGCACAGTGTGGAACAACAGCAGAGACGTGTGCCTACAGAGAAGAACAAGACTGTGGAATTGAAACAGGGAGAGTGAAAGCAGTTGAAAGACAAAGCTTCAAAGTACTTGAACCTAAGAACACAGTCAGATGGAGCCCAGCAAGCTCCCTGAATACAGGTTGCCTTCAACAATGTCTGCAGTTCAGTCAGAATCCCTCAGTAAGGTATTTTCTTCCAAACCTGAGTCATGGGAAGACCAGTATTCATGTAAATGAAGGCAGAAATACCAGAAGAGAAAGTCTCACTGGGCAAATCTGACCTCATGGTCTTGCTGGCTATTTTTATTAAATGACATTGAAACCGTAATGGGTAGAATTAAGAAACAGCTACATGAATGGGATGAAAACCTAAAAGATGGTTCTCTTCCTTCAAATCCAACAGATCTGAAATATGTGAGTTGAGCCCAAAAATAACACTTTTTGTGTTCTTGAAATATTTGAACCATCTATCCCTATTTGCCATGTTCCATATAAAAGCTGTTTTTCAGGACTTGACTTTTAAACTAAACTGCTATGAAGTAGAACACAGAGGCCAGAGAGATAATGTGGAGGGACAATGTGTAAACAGAAGAAAATCTGTAAGTATACTTTAAGACACACAAAAAACCAAAACAGAGTTAAGCAGAGTGAAATTAATGTTCAGTAGTTGTTGTCTTCCATTAATATTATTTCTATCTAATCTTTTCAATATTAGAAGTAATTTCAACCCACAAATTGTAGCTTATGTCTACTGCTTTTATGTGAACAATTCTCAAAGATGCATATTGGCCAAATAATATGTTAATCAGATTCTGCTATTAATATCATATGAGGCAACAAATTAACTTCTCCCTGAAAAGCAACATCTAAAAGCAGATGGACCACAGCAACCATTTAAACATTAATTTTTCCAATGCAGCCATGTTATAATATGCATTTTTTGTCCATCTCCTTTGCCACTAAAAAATAAGAGATGTCAATAGCTTGAAATAGTTTGAAAACCACATGTTGGGAGGCTAGTTGTGAAGCTCAGACATTAAGATGCTTGCCTAGCTAGGGCAAGACCCTGGGTTCAATTCTCCAGCATCACATCGTACAGTTGTGGTAGTGCTCACCCACAATCTCAGCACTTGGAAGGCAGAAGCAGGGAGATTTCTGTGAGTTTGGGGCCAGCCTAGGCTTTGGAGTGAGACTGTCTCAAAAGAAGGAAAAAAAAGAAACCCACAGTTTTGTCTATTAATTTTTCTCACTGTCTTAACATTTGAACCACCAGTAAGAGAAGCTGAATGCAACTTGCCCTACTGCAGCAGAACACAGGTAACTACTGAGGATTCAAGTTGTGCAACATGCCCTCTCACTACCACATTTTTTTCTACTTTTGGGGACCCAGAAGTCTGTTCTCCAAATCCGATTGTGAGAATCACCCAAAACCCTATGCATTTGCCTGGGTCTCAAATATCAGTAGCCTGATTACTTCATATATTGATTTATATATAGTTCTTTAATATTAAAAAAGGAACTCTATGTACTGAATTGTTCTTCCAAAACTTTCAGGATTTTGTTTGCAGTAACCAATGCTGTCCACCATAGAAATGATTCTAAACACACCCACGGCCATTTCCTTCTTCCTCCTATTCCCTGTTGGCTCTAACACCCTGTTACTGTGGTCTGAATCTGGAATGACCCCAAAAGCCTCACATATTTGGATATTGTGGGTTATCTATGAATTTTGAATAATGTTCTGAGGTGGGGCTTGGTCTGGAAGAGCAGATTACTGAGGGTGTGGTGGAGCAGGCTACTGAGAATAAATTGAATTACTGAGTGAGTGACCTGCAAGAATATATTTTACCCAGACTTCTCTCCAATACTGGATCCCTCCTCTTGGGATTCTGTGAGCACCTCCTCTCCACCAGACCCTCCCACCATTGCCAGCCGCTCTTGAGGGACAGGGAGCTCCTGAAAATGTGAGCTAAAACAAACTTTTCTCTGTTGACTTCTGTTATGTCCCAAAAACAGGTGACTAAGATACCCACCCAACCCATTTTTAATACATGGGTGTAAAGAAACAGGTCTTGGAGGTCTGATGAGCATAAACATCTAGGGAAGATAAACTATACTCAACATCTGGAGAGGCATGCATTCCATGCTATTGCTCCAAAACCAGACAGCAAAAAAAGACTTGACTTCTCAAACATAGTGGGAAAAAAAAGAAAAGAAAAAAACTTCAACATTGTTCTCCAAAGAGTTTACTTTTTTGTTGTCATTTATTTTAAAAGCATATGGCTAGCCTGTTGTGGTGGGCACATGTTTGTAATTCTAGTACTCTGAGAGTCTGAGGCAAGTTCAAGCTCAGTCAGAGAAATTTACCAAGTTATCAAATACTGTCTCAAGTAAAAAATAAGAGGCTGAGGATGTAACTCAGGGCAAAGGTCCTGGGTTCAATCCCCAGTACCACACAAACTTAAAAATAAAAAACTGCATGACTATGGAGAAAGAGGAAGATTTGGAACCTCAACACTCACGTGACAGTCAACAGCAAATGTCGTTCCATTTATTTAGACACTCTTTAGGATGAGTGATTCGTAGGGAGGGTGCACCCTGCATTTTGTAAATAAGCATGGATCCCGCTCTTAAGATATAATGCATAAGGATCAAAGAGAACACACCAAGTTTAACGTCATGTACACTCAGAGTAACAACTAGTTAAGTTCTATGGTATCTTAAGAGGATGTTGGGGAGAAACATCCTATGTAGATTAGGAGGAAAATTTAGCACCGATTACTTCTTGCAAAAGAATAATATGCTAAAGATCAAGAATAGCATAAACTTCATGCAACTTGATGATAGTCAATAAATAATCAGAAAGAACTACTTAAGCAAAAATTTAAAATTTTACATATACACATATTGCAAGTATTTTAATTCAAAACCTATGTTGGCACATTTTTTGGACCAGACTTTGATGTGGAGCTAGGCCTTTTCTTTGAGCATGAGACTTCTGATGGGGTTTGAATTTTCTTTCTTAAGCTGAGTTGTCTTTTGGTACAACGTACGTGCACAATTGCATGACAACATTTTTTTGACTTTTGCTTCCTACAACAGAACAGAGTACTTTGAGAAACACTTGAACAGAAATCTTCATAGCTATTAGTGACTTACTTCTAAATTCTTATTGCTGTCTTAATTTAGCAAATTCAAACCTAATTTAGAAAATATTTCTGAAGTGTTTGACTTATTTTTCAAACAACACATGGATACTCATAATATTTAATATTCATGTAACTCTAACAAGTACAACGAACACAAAAAAGTTGAGAAGTTGACAACCGATTCCTGGCAAATACTCCATTGAAACTGGCTAGGAAACCTAGAGCAGGTAATCTGCAATGTGCTATGGGTGTCAGCATGTTCTACAGAAGAAGCAGAGAACACTGACTAACCTGGAAGGAATTAAGGCTCAGTTCAGTGAAAATTTGTAAGAGAATGGTTAGTATAGCTTCGAAGTATCTAAGGCTTAAAGCTATGGAATAACTGAAATTCAGCAGCATCTGCCAGAGCACTGATGCAGAATCTAAACAGAGAAATGCAGAAAATTAAGGTTTTACACACTATCTAGACAATACCATGACTTTAAATTTCAGCCAAAAGAATTTCAGTGGCATGCCTAAAGTCACTTCCTCACTAATAACCAGCGTGCCTATTTCCACAAATGTACTGTCTATTCTCCACATTGACTACCTAACCCAGAACCACTCTCTGTCCTTTCCTGTCAAGATCTGTGCCTTGGCACACTTGTCTCTCCTGGCTACATCACCTAAGCTCTCTCCCCTGGGGCTCCACTCTGGACTTCAACTACAACAACGCTACGAGAAAACCAAAGGATTGAGAGAAAATGAAAGGTGTCTGTCCTCTGTCCCGTTCTCCCCTTCTCATCTCGCCACAGTTGAAGTAGTAGCCACCTTCTTCTGCCACCTAATTCTGGTGAGGCAGGAAGTTTTAACTCTTCCCCAATGCCAGCAGCAATGTCTAGGAATAAAAATGGCCTCCCCCAATGTTCTAGTCCTTCATGATGCTTCAGCCATTATGAAATACATCTACCTATCTGCATATTATGCACTTAGTAAGTTATTTCTTATAAAATCCTTTTGAAAAATGTGTCAATTACTTCTTGTTGGACCTTAACTCCTACAATAAGTTTCCACTGTGCAATTTTCTAAGCACATTTTTTTTCTGTCCCTGGAACACTAAATCTCACCTCTTTTACACCATGGAATTTAAGAGCCACAGCATAGGTCAATTTTTTTTTTTTTAATTTTCAGAAGTCTAACCATAGTGTGTCTTAATGTAGACTTCTTTATGCTCATCTACTTGGAAATCACTGTTTCTTAAATGCGTAGGTTTCTGTCCTTTGCCAATTATAGAAAATTGTCAGTGAGTACTTCTTCACATACTTTTTAAGTTTCTTTTTCTCCACCTTCCTTCTATTACTCCAACATCACAAATGTTACAACTCTTGTTAGTGCCTCTAACATCCTCAATACGCTCTCTGCTGTTTTTAGTCTATCTTTCCATTGTTCAGATTAAGCAAATTCTAGAGCTCTATCTGAATACTTAGATTTTCAAAAAGGGGGGTGTGTGTGAAAAATCTTGTTATATTTTCTAGGCATTTCCCTGAAAACTACTTCCTTCCCACAGTTTTTCATTTAAATAAGTCCTTCCCTTTTCTCAGATCCAGGTTTAACTGTCACTTTCACAGGGACTTGTTCAAAGTTCTCTGTCCTTAAAATTCCTGCCATAGTAGGTACTTGAGTTATTTGTTTAATGGTATGTTTTCCGCTTCTTCCCCTAGAAAATATGCTCCACCAAGGCACAGGCCATTCCTTTTACTGTTGATTTTCACACAGTAGGCTTTCAGCAAATATTATTTTGAATAAAAAGTGAATTTTTATCATGTGTCTTAATTATGAAACATCTTACTTGCAGCTTACTGAAGAAACAGTTGAGAAGTTTAGATTCATAAGGCAATAGAGAACCTTCTGTTGCTAACTCTATTTTCTTCTCCTCCTTCCTCAGGCCCTTTTTCCTATACCTCTGTTTATTTCTCCCTCCTCTCTGTCTCCTCATATTTAAGCACCTGTCCCACATCTCTGGCACCCATCCTCTTCCATCCTAAGTTCCCTAGAATCCTCTTTCACACCTGGGTGGCAACACAAATTCCCCTGCCTTTCCTGTCTTCTCCACTTGACACTTAAAGTTTTCTTCTTCTCTTACTCTTGGCATTTATTTTAGTTCTTTAATTTTTCCAGTTATTTACCCTGAACTGCGTAAGAAAGATTAAAGGCAGAATTCTTTCTTGCTTCTAAATTTGAAGAAGATTAAGGGGCTTGATAAATGTTAAAAGAAATAAAAATCTCAATCCAGAGGGAATAGGGAAGGATAGTGAAGCACAAGAGAAATATTAGAAATAAAAACAAATACCTTCACTCTATCACAATTCACTAGGACAAATATCAGAGTGTGTGTGTGTGTGTGTGTGTGGCTCAACACCATTGTAAACCTTAAATATTGCACGTATACATATCAATAAAATGGGAAAAAATAAATAAAAAGCAAAAAAAGAGAATAGAGGCTTTCAAATGCAAGAATAACAATGACTGTGAGGGAAATAGGAAATTACTTGCCATATTACCTTATCTCTTTGAAGAGGACACAGTGCATTCGGAAGCATTAAAACACAGGCTGGAGGTGTGTCTCTAATTTTTGATGACACAATTCCACAAGATTTAATCAGGTGTTAGACAAGAAAGAATAGCAGTGATGGTGAAGGTCACAGGCTTAGGAGAATACAAGCTGTCTCGAGTCCACCACTTAACAGTAGGATGAAATCAAGTAAGATATGGATCTTCCCTGATCCCTGTTACCTGTCTAGAAAAAGGGGGTAATGATCTGATTGTCTTATAGAGTTACCATGAGGATTGCAATAATGCCTGCCACACAACGAAGTTCAAGAAGGCTAGTTATTGTTGCAATTTAATTAGACACAGGCCAACTTGTCTTTTCCCAGCAAACAAAGAGGTGCAGGTTCATGGAACTTAAGTAGGCTATAGTGTTGAGACCAACTCGCCCCCTCCCAGGTCCCTTAGAGGATACCTTCCCCAGAGCAGACGCCTTGCTCTTGTTTGCATGTCAACAATCACACTGTGCTATTGTTCACTCACAGCAAAACTGCATAAACTATGAACTCAAAAGACACCTGAGTTTCCCTCAGGGCACAGAAGTCCTCACAGAGGCACAAACAAGCGCTGAGCATACTGAGGAATTCCGAGAGCCCACCTTCCTTAGGGGTAAACCGATGGACCAACTGCCATGTTCCTCAGAAAACGCCACTCCTATTGTCCCCGCAGAGTTTCACAGAATTCATAAAAAGAGGGGGAGGGGACTAGCACAAAGGCTAGGAGGCACCAGGGGGCAAAGGCGCCTGCATGTTATTAATCCATGTGATTAATCCAGCATACTAAGAACCAAAACTTGCGTGGTTTTGATCCACATGGATTAGGAAACACTGCGGCATTCACTGGCCAGTGCCTCCTTTGCTTTGTGCCTGACTGTTATTCTTCGGAGTCCGGCAGGAACAAAGGGGAAAGAGCATTTATACGAGGACCAGCGGCCCAGGCACTTTGACAAACGTCCCTCTCCCCTCCTCTTCTGGGAGACACTTCCTGAATGTCTCAAGAACTAAGCCCTGGGTGTGTATTTGCATCATTTCCTCCCAAAAGCTAAACAACTGGAAACGGTCCCCCAAAAGCAGATTTCTGTCAAACCATGAAAAGTGGTATTTTACCAAGGGATGAGGTGGCGAATCCTGCGCCAAGCTCTCTGCAAGACAGTGGTGAGAATGGTGCAGAAACATCGAAGGCTCCAGTGGGAACCAATGTTTTTTTCAGGAGGCTAAGTGTCCTGAAAGAGCTTTGTCGGAATCAGTTTTCTCACAGGTTTTAGTGGGAGGGGAGTGGGAGCCCTGGGATTGGCCAAAGAAAGAGCGAGAAATCTTCAGGGAATCAGAAAGGGAGTTACCGGCCAGGCTCAGACAGGCTTCACTGGCTCTCAGTCAGCTATAATATTATTCTGGAAACAGCCCCGAAGTATGTCTGGACAAAGACATTTTGAAGCTATTTCTTCTCTTTTTATTCTACCTGAGAAGAACAAAAATGAGTGTTCTCCAGGACACCTCTGTGGTCTACAAAACAAAGTTCTCCAGCCTTTGTGGGATGTATCCACAGAATGAGTCAGGCGGAGATGAGTCAGGCTGAAATGAGTCAGGCTGTGCCAACCGAATGGGGATGTGTGGCAGGAATCACAGAAACTTCCCAAGCACACTTAGAGGCAGGAAGAGTGCTTGGCTCTCTGGTCTGGAAAGAGGGAATCATGGCTTTCCATTGACCAGTCTAGGAAAACAAGATCCTAGCTCTCCCTCTCACCTTCCTATCTCCCATCTTCCCATGGTCTCCAAGCTGCAGTCCCTTAGCCTTCCGCAAAGACTGAGGTCAACAGCTGGGAGACCACCCAGGTGAAATCCTGGATCACCTGTTAAAAGCAATTGACGTAGTTCTCAGACAGCTGAAAGCAGCTAAGGTTACACTGTTAAAAATAATTTTATACTCCCCCACACAACTATAACATTTTATCCAGGTTTTCTCAGGGTAACTCTTTGGTACTCAGCACAGTGCCTGATGCAAAATGAGCATTTAATATATCATATCTGTTGAACTATATCACTGAAGTTATTATTGATCAGCTACTGTATTTTTTAGGTAAACCACCTATCTCCCTCTTCGAAGGCAATCATCCTAATGAACTAATTTTTGTGTTCCCCAACACCTAACAGAGCACCCAAAAAGAAATGAATTATTAGTAAATGTTGATTGAATCCATGGTCTATAGCATAATTTTCTTGTGTACTATCTTGTCATATATATCTCTAAAGAATACAATTTTTGCTTGTCTGCATACAGGTGCAGGCCCACATACAAGGACACTCTTACCAGCATTTATATCTGACAAGATGTATTTGTGTGTGTGTGTGTCTTAAGGCAGCAGAACCAAGGAAAATGAGAGGTGGGAAGCCTTACATACTGGTTTGTTATTAAGTCTCACATTTGAAAAAGAAACTCATTTCTATAACATTCTGATTAACCCTACCAGTTCTCATCTGTTGATTAGATCATATTTTTAAATGAAGACGGGATTGTCCAGTCTTGTTTTATAGCAGAGGACATTAAATTAGAGAAATTCAGCCACTTGCTCAAGATCACAGAACGAGTGATCTCTAAGAAGGCCTCAATCACCAGTGACCTCACCTCCACACTCTTAGTTCTATAAATCCTAAGTAAGATTTATTCCTTAAATCTGAGCAATCTAGATTGAGCTCTACAAGCATTAAAAGCTGCTCTTGCCAATGAAACCAAGACAACTCAATTGTTAAAATAAATGTGCATTCTTGGTACGTTGCATGCTTGTTCTTCCTCAGGATTTGATGCTCACCACTCCCTCCCTCCTTTTGAAATTCATGACCTCCTTTGAATGTTGGAACAACCATACTAATAATTACTGGACATTTAATATGATCCAGGCAGTGTTCCAAGAACTTTATATTGGGACATTTATCTTCCACAATAAACTCTAGGAATAAGATGTATTATTAGCCCCTTTTTTGTCCTAAGAAAACTAAACTGCACAGAATTTCAGTAACTTACTCAAGGTCACACAATTAGTGGATGGTTAACATGGAATTCAAACTGAGAAGACTAACTCGGACTGAGCTCTTTTAATCCTGCTTAGCTCCTGGCCCTCTTCTACCTTTCTGACAGGTGACTTCTCAATTACTCTTTCTTTCACGCCCCTTAAATATTATTCTTTTGAGTTCCAGTCTCAGCTTCCATACCTGTCTCTCCTCTTCTGAAAATCTAGTCCATCACCTTGTAGTTTTTTCTCTTGTTCAGATCTCCATCCCAAGCCACAATCAAAATTTTAAACTGGCTGCTTGAGACTGAATATGTATTAAAATCTGTTAGACACAACAGACTTCTTTGCTAACTTTGAACATATAATGAGAAATTAGATGTAGCTTTATAACATTCTTCTGTCTCATCACTCAATGCTACTTGTATTTATTTAAAAACAACCTAGCAGTCTAATTCTTACTTGTTATTTAATTAAATGCAGACTTGCTGCTTTGAACCAAAATGTCAAGTATCTTACAAGAGAAATATTTCAGCAGCTTGCAGAAAGCCAAGGCCCAGTCACACAGCCAGTTAGTTAGTATTTTGAAAATTCCTTCTTTGACCAACCTTACCATGATAATGGGCCTGGCACCAAATCTCGTCATCGAAGCTGGAAGAGAAAAGGTAAGAGCTGACACTTTACTGATGATAGGATAACAGAGTCAACATTGGCCAGAAACTCTAACAAATTCACTCATGGATTAATATTAACCTATTTTACTGGCCAGATGGCCTAGGGGATATATCTGCTCCACTACCCATTTAGAAATAAGACCAGGTAATAAAACTGCCGTGACTCAAATTGACCACAATAAGTCTGAGATGGTTTCCATCATTGAAACTCTGAGTAGTGTATCAGTTAGTTTTTGCTGAGTAACAGACTATTCCAAGTGTAACTAGCTTATAAATTTACATAGATGACAGACAGATAGTACCTTAGTTACTTTTACATTGCTGTGACTCGAGACTAGCCAACCGCAAATTAGGGGAGGAAAAGTTTAGTTTAGCTCACAGTCTAAGAAGGTCACAGTCTACTCAGGGACAGCTGGCAACAGCGGAAGTACATGCAGAGGCAGAAGTGGAGGCAGCAACTCAAGATATTGTTAGCAGGCCAAGTCAAGTCTCTTAAGGAAGGTGGGAAGCAGCTTATATATCTTTCCATGCTGGTGAAGATTCAGTGTTCTGCCCCTTCCAGACGTAGAAGGTTTGGTAAACGCCCACTACACGCCCATAATCCAATCTACACACCTGCAATCTCTCCCTCCAGACAGGCTCCAATCTCCCAATGGCACATGGTTCTATAGACAATGGACTTCATCCAAATACGTAAGGCTTTTGTGGGATATTCCAGATCCAAACCACAATAGATAGAGAGATAGATAGAGAGGTAGATAGAGAGACTGACAGATAGACAGACACACAGACAGACAGACAGACAGACAGACAGACAGACGACTGCTTCATCTGGTTATGGCCGGGAAATTTGCTCTGAGTGAGCTCAGATCCAGCTGGATACTTGGATAGTTTAAGATGAACATGCTCACAGGTCTAACAACGGACAGCCTGGCTGGTTCAGAAGGACCTCACTCACACATCCGCTGTCAGCTACATGACACCCTCATGTTGATCATCATCCAGCAGTGGAGCCTGGATTCTTACATAGGATGATAAAAAGGGATTCGTGAAAGCCAAGCCTCAGTCTACACGCACTTCTAAGTTAGCTATTATTTATGTAATATTTTCCAACTTCCCATAGGCCAAAACTAGTGATATGGCCTCATCGAGATTCAAGGACTGGAGAATAGACTGCTCCATTTAATGGGAGAAGCAGGAAACACATTTCAAAGGGGCACACATTCAGGTGGGCAATACATTTTTGCAGCAATTTTGTGGTTTTTTGCTTTAGTCCATTCCTGAGAAGAACAGAAACTACAGTGATCCCAAGAAAATGACATTAGTAGAGTTTCTTAGGAAACAGTGGGCTAGTGGACAGGAGCCATTTCATGGATAACGGCAACTGATCCTTACTGATCATACAGCCATTTAGACTTTGTGGTTAAATCCATGGGGGGAACTTAGAGTCTTATTCATCCTTGTATTCTTCTCTAAAATTGGTCCTCACTCAATAATCCTCCAACTAAATGTAAAACACTATGATCACCCCGTTGCTTCAAGACAAAAGTCAGGCATTACACCGGATTCCTACCGCATTGCTACGGTCCTGGTCCTTCTCTCCTCCCAGGTACCCAAACTAACCACCATACTTCTTGATGCTGACAGAACTCAGCCTCTCTCCAGCTAATGGCTTCCTGGACCAAAATGCTTCTCTACTTCCCTAAACACGAGGGCTGCCTACAAAGAAGCAAGTCCCTCATCTCTAGAGAGTCCCTGTGACTATTTTATCATGCTGTTGAAGTCCCAGCATGTCCACAGGCTTCATCTCGTCACAAGAAAATGGGGTGGGCATAGGCGCTCATTGATTCCCCAAGTCCCATAAAATTAGGGCAGAAAATAGCTAAAATTGCATATATATAAAATACAATTTATAAATTCCTGGATCATGTACCCCTCAATGTACTGAAGTACAGATTTATTACTGTGTAATTTTTGATTTGCATGACTTTAAATCATTGCTGTCTTCTCCATGTTCAATAGTGTTGAAATTATGACTTTCAAATAATAGAATTTCAATGAAAAAAAGATACAGGTCAAGGAATTTAGAGCTATTAGGCCAACTTCTGTCATTTTAAACCATGTCTTAGTTACTTTCGTTTGGCTGGGACAGAATAGCCGACATCCACAATTTAAGACATAAAAGATTTTAGCTCACAGTTTCAGAAAAATTTAGTACATTCGCGGCTGCCTGCAAAGGCAGAGCACAGGGTGGAGGCACAGCTGAAGGAAATCTCTTCACAGCATAATAGTTAGGAAGCCAAATGGGCAAGGAAGTGTGGAGCTAGCATATATCCTTCCAGGTCATGTCCCAGTGAACCCCTTCCGGGTCAAACCCCAGGATTCCACCTCTTCCAATCAGGTCCCACCTCTTAATAATATATCATTTTATAAGTAATCCACAGCATCCAAATAAATGCAGCCCTTGGGGGACATTCCATATCCAAACCATAACAAAACCTGAATCTTTTCAGTTATAGCCACATCTCTACCCCAAAGATTTCAATATATGAATCTTAAAGTAATTCATTTCTCAGATAGTAAAAGTGGCTGCTGTTATTTGTGTCCATCTCTTGTACTGTGAAAATAATCACGAGATTGGTATTATCTTTTGTTGAACTATATAAACTGGTTAGAACTAAATCCAAATTACTACTTGTGCTATAAAAACAAAAGTGAGGTAGGTTAAAATCATTTTTAACATGTTCCATAAAAGCCCTAAGTATGAAATCCACATTACTTGCATCTCTCAGTACTCACAGAGGCCAGAGGCCTCCTGAGAAATACCAAAATCTCAAA
This sequence comes from Ctenodactylus gundi, assembly GCA_004027205.1. Lineage (NCBI taxonomy): Eukaryota > Metazoa > Chordata > Mammalia > Rodentia > Ctenodactylidae > Ctenodactylus > Ctenodactylus gundi. Next base: position 282,446 of record PVKB01001423.1, read on the forward strand.
ATATTCAAGTCCTTTATATAAAATGATATAGTGTTTGCAAATAACCCTCACACATCTTCTCATAGGATTTGTTCACCTCTAGATTACTCACAATACCCAATATAACATAAACACGATGCTCAGTACAGAGGCAGCCAGCATAGACTTAACTACAGTTGGTTGAAACATAGATACCGAACTCATGAATATGGAAGGCCAGTGGTATCAGTTCATTCGGGGAAATCGTTAGTGTTTAATCAAAGGAAATTAGCTGAATGAATTAGGTTATTATAAAATGTCTTACTCTGAAGTTGTAAGATAAATGTGTGAGGAACCTCTCAACACACTGGTACGGGAGACGCCGAGCTGCTCTGTGAAGACGGCCAGGCGGACATTTCTACTGCTCACCTGCACATTTTACTTACATATGTACCTTAATTTACTCAGAGAAAGAGTCAAGGGATTCTCAAGAAAACATCAGTGCCCTAAAGGGGAGCAAAATGACAGAGACTCAAGCTGCAAGGGGGCCGGGAGTGGAGAGGGTGTTGCCAAACAGCTCACTGTGTACCCAATTTCATTTTTACCATGGTTTGTCCCACAGGAATGTATCCCACCCACAAGTTTTTAAAGTTTTTGAAAACAGACAAGTTTGAGTAGATATTGCAAAATGATTCTAAGAAGATCCCATTAAAATGAATAAAAACTATCATAAAAGCAGTTAAATGTTTCAATAGCCCTGATATCCAAACATATGCAGCAAACTTCTTTCAAATAAAAATTTAAACAAATAAGTTTAAATTTTAAAAATAACAAAGTGAGATATTGTTCCAATGTAAACATGGGAGTTATCTGCTTTACCTATGAAGTTTTTCAATTTCTCTTAAGTAGTAAATGAGACATGCAAATTCATTTACCCTTTCAGGTCAATGAAATGGTACTCAAAACAAGACTTAAGAAAAACCCTAGATTCTCATAAGAGTCTACAGTGCTGGTATCATTTCATTACCTGGTTGTAACTAATACAACCACATTACATTTGGAAGTGACCCAATTTTCCTTTTTTCTTTTTCTTTTCTCTATTGACTTCTTTTAGAACACTATTCATCCATGCCTCCCTCATCCCCCGCCACACACACACGCGCGCGCGCACTTAACTACAGATGTTGATCAAATGGTACACCCAGTGTGCTTTATTCTCCAAGACACATGAAATCTAAATTCGGCCAACCACAGTCACTGGATAAGAGGTGAGAACCGTTACAGAGGAAGGACACAGGACAGCATATACTCTAAGAGTCATGTATTCCTAACAATTACCAGAACATGTTGCAATCCTTTCTGAAAATGAATCCAATATGGAAATGATGTCAATAAGAAAAAGAGACCTAAAAACAATATGTTATTGGGGAAAATTGGATTCTACCAGGCCACGAGTCAATCTGCTTCTTGGATTTGCTCACTTCATGAGCCAAAGAATTTCCTCTCTCCCTGCCATTTTGAAATATATCTCAAGTGCTCTTCAAAAGTCTTTGTGATTTCTATCGATATATATTATAGAGTTTCCTTAGACATTATGTTCATTCTTGGGATTATCTAAATTACCTTGGAATTGCAGAAAATGTAAATTATTACATTTATGATATTCAGAGAAGTTCTTCATGTGATTAATGAATCTGGAGCAGGGCAAGATAGTTCTTTCATGATGAGGACTGGACTGTAAGATAGAAGAGGAAAATAAACAAAATCAAATTAAATTGGTGATATCAAAAGTAATCCATGCCACCCAAAATTTTCACTTCTCTAAATGTGTGATATTTTAAGTATTTTGACTTCTTAATTCTTGAAAACATTTTTAGTTGACTCTAGTTACATACCACATGTATATATACCTTATTTATTTCACTGAAGGGGCTAATTAATGTACCTTCTGTTCATTCAAAACATTTTTGAGTTATACTGTGTACTAAACATTATTCTAGTACTGGGATATGAGATAAAATTAACATTTTAGTGGCAGTTAACAGAAAAATAAATTAACAAGTATATCTACAGTGTCCCAAAATCTTCATACATAGGAAATATTAAAAATATATAACATAATATGTTTATTAAATTTACATGGGTGTTGTGACTTTTGAGACACCCTAGTGTGGGACACCATAACTTATGGTGACTTTTCTGATGCTTAGATGAAAAAGCAATGTTAAAAGGAACAGAAAAGTGTTGACAGCAGTATTCTCACTTATACCAGAACTGAGGTGGCTCCTCAGACAGGATAACTTTATTAGTATTAGTATCATCATCATCATTATTATTGTTGTTGTTGTTCATGTCGGGGGCGGGGAGACCTTCATGTTGAGCTGCATCCACAGCTCATTTTTAATTTTTTATTTTTAGACTAAGCTGCTAAGTTGCCCAGGCAGGACTGGAACTTACAAATCCATCTGCCTGTACCTATCAGAGTGCTGGGATTTCCGACCTGTCTCACGTTGCTTAGCTAGATAGGATGGCTTTAAAACAAAGACTCATAGGCATAAAGAGATGCCCTGTGATGTCATTGGGGAAGTCATTACGAACACAGCACACAGCCCTTGTGTCAGAAGGTGCAGAGGAAGGATCTGAATAGGAGAGCTGGATTAAGCAAAACACTCAAGTCAGGCTTTGTCATAAAAAATAACCGAAACAGAAAATGAAGAGAGGAGATAGCTTTAAAGATATTGGGTAAATAACTTGAAGCAGGGTCACAAAAAAAGGCAACTTGATTTTAAATTAAGAAAAAACTCATTAAACATGCAGTCAGTCCCAATTGTCCTTTAGTGTTTGTGCAGACTGTTGTTTAGACATGATTTAGATGGTATTTGGAAATTATAAGTACACTATTCATCTGAGTTCCTCATTCACTGCTGGAACTAAACACCCTACATCCACAACTTAAAGGAGTAAAGATTTATTTTAGCTCGCAATTTCAGACAGCCTCACACAGTCCATGCACAGGGCAGCTCACAATGGTGAAGGCACACTGCAGAGGCTGGAGAGCTGCGTACTACATTGCAGACAGAAACCAAGTGAAACAGAGGCCAAGTAAGTGTCTAGAGACTCAGGCAAGGCAAGAGTCTTCCCAAGAAGAAGTCACAACAATATTTCTTCTTCCTTACTTTCCTCAATTCAAGCTGCCAGCTGGGGCCCCCCACACCAAAGATAGGAACCCCTTATTTACTTTCTGGCCTATAAGTCAATGACACAAACCTGAAAGAGCTTCCTTTGACAACTCCCAGTCTCAACACGTTGACACAATCCTTTCAAGTCAAACCCCAAGCATCCATCTCTTTCAGCCAGACCTTACCTCGTAATAATACATGGCTTCACATTTACCTCACTACATCCAAATATACGAGGCTTTGAGGGAATACTTCAGATCCAGACCATAGCAGTATTGTTTGGTTCCTGTCAAAAGTCTGTGCTCAGGATAGAACTGACTTGTTGGGTCAGTGAGCAATCAAACCATCCCTGCATGAGGAATGAGATCTTATTTAAAGTGGAAGGCTTTTGTCCCGTTACTGCACATAACCCAGATCCAGCCATTGAAAGTCAAAGGCCTTCGCAAGCAAGAAGCTAAAACTGACTGAGAGGATCCCATGACAGACCCAGAGTAGGCTGGTATTCTCTCTTTGCCATGATTACAGTCCCAGAAAGCAAGAATGGAAGGTTAAGAAAACACACATCCTTAAATGGCAGAAAAAGAGTTGCAAGTTCAGTGACTCACTTTTTTGGCTAAAAACATGTTCTTTATATTTACTTAGAGTTGAGTGAAGTCTTTCTTAAAAAATATCATCACAGCTGATTTAAGATAAATGAAAGGAAAGGAATTTCTACCATCTTAAAGAAAAAGAAGTACTACAGAAATGATAGTGATGCAAAGAGAGACTGTAATATGAAATGAAGTGAGGGGGAAATGATTTGAGTGATTTGGTTAGCACTGCTGCTTATGTGAAGAGTACCTACCCGTAAACAGTATTGAAGGTAAGAGGTCAGCACAGAAACTGTATAACCATGACATTCCATGTTCAAATCTCATCTTCACACCTCTCAACATGAATAGGAATGACTTACCGTCTCTATTCGTCAATATCCATCTTTGTATGTGGGCTCAGTGCAACCTCACAGTAGCCATTACTATTTTGTTACAGGTGAAAACCTAACTAACTCATCAAGGCTAGAGAAGGAGTGTTGGAAGCAAGTTCTGAAGCCACTCTTTTCAAAGTTCACATTCTTAATTCACGAACCATATTGCCTCCTCAGTTTCAGCACAACTAGCAACCAGATGTCCAAGTCAGTACCCGAAAGGCCACTCTGTCCTCCTCCTTCTCCCTTAGCCCCCAAATCAGTCAATATTGGATCCTGTCAGGACCCTCCCAAGATCTCCCAGGCTCACTCCCTCATTCCCAGTCCCGAATTCATCAACTTTTGTATTTATGGATGGCCCCACTTGCAAATCACCTCCATGGAATTCTCTTTCTTACGTTCTCTTTCTAAAATGAAAATCTGTGTCACTTACCATTTTAGTAATATTCAATGATTTCCCATTATGAAGCGAATTTCAGACTTTATCATATATAAAAATGACCTGACCAACATACTAAATATACATTTTGAGGCAAAATATCTACGTTAGAGCCTAGGGACATGCACAATTAATAACTATTACAGGTGACTGACAGAAGTAGTAAGTAACTTGCAACTCAGAGTGAGACCCCGAATCACTAATGCCCCCTGGAAGCCTCATAGATATGAAAACGGTCTAGCCCCATCCTAGATACACCAACTCGGATTCTGTACTCTCGCCAAGTCACCAGCTCATTCTATGCGTACATTCAAGATCACACTTTGACCTAAAGGACCAAGTATGAATTTTTTCTTTGACATAGGAAGTTGATTATGACCCATCTTCTATTTTCATCTCCCCCACATCATAAGAAAAAAAAAGGGAAACTATAGTATTCAAAGAAAGGTAGGACGGTGAAACCCATATTCTTCATTTGATCCCCCCAGCACCTAGCACAGACCCTCCTATATAAGAAATATTTCTTTACTGATACACATATCACCCAACTGAATGGAACTGATGGGTTTTAAACCTACTTTGAGATGCTGGATTATATTCAGACTGTGCCTTTCATTAAGGTATGATTTAATTGGAGTGATGAAGAATGAATGAAGAATAGACTGCCCGAGTTATCATCCAGGTGGACTTTATGCCCAAAGACACCGGACCTTCTGTCACTGGGTAGGAGACAGAGTATTGACTTCTCTCTCTCTCTGCATAGCTTGGAGCCCTCGGTGGATTCGTTGGCTGAAGTCAAATCCACGCTCTATATATTAAAACAAAATTCCCACCTTTTTTAAAGAAGAGCAAACTTTCACCACAAAGATACAAGAACAGCAAATATTGATCTTCTTGACAAACGGCGGACCTCACGCCACAGGCCACTCCAGCATCTGCTCACTACCACCCAGCCTTCCCCTCTTTGGGGAAATAATGCCAAGTGGCTTCAGTGCTATTGGCTTAAGATTGTAAATATTTAAGAGAAATAAATTTCTCAGAATGAAAAGCACCTTTCTTTGTCATCCAACCCCCTCTCCTTCCAAGTCATGTTGATTTTGGGGGTGTGCACACTCCCAGCACCTGTACTTTTCAATTGTTTGTTTGCCAAGATCATTGTGGTTTGCTTGCTTACGTTTAGGAACCATTCTAAGTACAGTAACCAATGAAGCCTATTTTCTTTCTCTCTTAGCAAGATGTAAGAGGGGGAAAAAAGCAGCTTCAGAACACAGTCAATGACTGCAGTAAGAGGACAGGGAAGACACGAGAAGAAACTGGAGCTCCTCTCTCTACGCTTATCTCACATGATAACGAACAATGCCCCTTCCTTGCTAACCAAAAGTGTGTATTTCTGCAATGGCATTGTATTTGGCAGAAACATTTTTGAACTGGTTTTTCTGCAATCCAGAACCATTTTTAGTGAAGCATTAAGACTTGAACAGTAAGAGCACAGAATGGAATTTCAATAGGTGGAAAATCAAGTTGTGATTGAGAATAGCCATTTTAAATACTAATCCAAGGGTCTAAATATTTGAATGAAACTGTTATTTCTTTTGCATGAAGCATCATCTATTGGCAGCATTATTATGCCCTGTGTGGTCTTGGTCACTCTTTTCCCACTGAGCCTGTGCGGTACAGAGTCAGAACAAAACCAACTGCTGCAAAGTGTCGTGATCTGACCAATGAAAACGAAAACCAGGTTCAGAAACATACGGTTTCTGTGCGTGTAAAACTTCAGCCCCTTCTCTTATCTAAGCTGAATTCTATTTCTGAAAGAATGTACAGCCTCTGCCACCGCCACCCTTGGGAGGACTTGTGCCTCTTGTCATTTCCCTACATTTTTTATACTTTCATGAACAACTATTTGAACATCTATACTTCTCTAATCCCTGATCTCCATGGTTTGAGTAAAACAAAAACTAAGACCTGAGCATAGCACTACATTACATTTTACTGACTGCAAGGATTGGAATTCAGATCCAAAGGAATATTGTGAGATGATGATGAGACATTGAGAACGAAGGCTGGACACTGAGAAGTCACAGATGCTCAAGCTGCAGCAGCCACTTCCCACCATGAGGCAAATGTCTTGACTGATTAAACTCTGATATAACAACTTGCACTGGCAGTGCTTTACTCTTTTGCTTGTGTTACCTGGTGCCCAGAGATCTGTTTGTGAGATGAAAATTCAGAAAGTAGACTGTGTTCGTGGAAGTATATTTCACTGTAGAAGAAAAGAACCACCAGTTCTAATAAGGATGGTGTTGGCTAGGATGGTACCCACTTTGTCTCCATTGACATCATTCTCCATCCAGCTGGGAGAAAAAAAATAATCTTAGATAATTTACTTATCCCAGAAATGAAAGATACGCTACACATTACAAACCTTTCACCTAATATACAGAGGAATTTTGTTGTTACCCATGTGGGTGGTGAACCACAAAATGAAGAGCTCAGAAACCACTCCCTCTACGCAGACTGTCTTTTCCACAGAGAAGAACCCCTGTGGAACTGTACAGAAGATACTTTGAATTACATACAAATCACAAAGCTTCTTTCTTGTAAGATCCAACCAAAGAATTACAGAAAATGTGAAAGTAAACATGAAGAGTATTTTCCATTACAAACCTACTATATAATTTTTAAATTAAATCTAAATTTACAAAAAAAAAATCTCTTTGGTGTTAAAAGATTAGTCTTTTGGAGAAAAATTTATTCTGTAAAAATATCAGCCCTAGATGTCTAAAGTTAATGTTTCAAGTAATTCATCAAGAATGTAGCCCAGTGTTGTCAGTTTATAAAATACTTGTAACAGTTTTTGTGGTGTTAGCAAAGAGATTCTTCTCAAAAGTAAAAAAATCATCAAAAATTATTTATAATCTCAAAAATAAAACTACTAAAAGCATAAATCATGACATAGTAAATTTGAAAGAAACCAGCCAGAAAAAAATCCTCATGATAAAGTCATCATATTAGTAAACTATTTTTGACACTAAAATAATCAAATTTTTCCGGCTGTAAATCTACATTAATACCCATACACTGCTTTCACCCTTAGCATATTTTATGAGAAATAATATATCTACAATGTAAAAACCATTTTATTAACGTTAACTTCCTTAATAAAATAAAAAGCTTTTCCAGCTGCTTTTATGAGGTTGGGTTGATAACCCTTTGTCCAAAGGTTCTTACACTTCCCTTTCCTTATGCAAACCACCGCACCTGGGTAAGGTAGCTTTTCTCCCATCAGCTCTTGAGGCAGGGGGATGTAACCTTTGTTTTCTGAGACCTGATCGCATTGGGCTCATATCTTTCAGGAAGGGCACAGTCTTTTCCCCCTTATGTTGCTGGCGCATTTTTGTCGCTAATGACCAGCAAGCAGGATCCCAGCTTCCCTGGACTGTGACTTATCTACAATCTATCTCCAGGAGAGCTCACAAAGCATTTCTGATTCTCCTCTTTGGGCCTGGCAGCAGCCACTGGCTGTGACTCCAGCATTCGCTGTGCCTTCAGCCCACAGACCCCAAGCTCCAAGGCATTACCGTCGCCCTATTTCCCCAGTGCAACCAGAATGATGCCAGGCTGTAGAGGAGATTCCTTTACCAAATCTGTCTGCTATCTAAATCACATACAGCCACCAACAAAATGATTCTACAACATCACTGTCTTGGTTCCATTCTCTGAAATGTATTTCTATGACAGTGTCAGTGCAAAATTTCTTTCATTATCCAGGGCACTTAATCTTTTCAACATAGAAATTCTTGTTTTGTAGTTTCAAGCAATGTTCTCTTTTTTGTAAAAATTTTCTCTATCTCCCTTCCCCCCTCTTTCTCTCCTTCCTATTCCTTTCCTTCTTCCATTTTATCTCTCATTTTTCTCTTTTCAGGTTTTTCATTCTATTCTCTAAAGTCTTCCTTAACTTTTATTCTCAATCTTGTGTGGCTCAGCACACATTTTGTTAATCATATATTTATTTCCCAATGTTTGTTTCTTCTGTTTAAAAAAAGAAGAAACTTTAAAAACAAAAGACAGCATCCTTCTCTCACTTTTTGAATGTTCCACCTTCCCTTATTAACTCTGCATAGTCTGACTCTAGGTTCTATGTTTGCCATAGCAGCATCCTGTCTGTGTGAGTCTTACTTGGTTCCCTGGGTTGTTTACATGTCTGCTGATTGGCCCTCGGTGTGTTTTTGCTATAACCTATATTAAAGGATTTCTTCCTTGAAAACCTTGATTATTCATCACTTTTTTCATGTGTGTGCATCTGTGAATGTGTGTGTGTGAGGGCGCCCATAGGCATGTGTGTCTGTGTACATTTTTGTGCATGCACCCATAGGTATGTGTGTGCATCTGTGTATGTGTGAGTGTGCACCCACATGCATGTGCATTCAACATCACTTTTCATTATATATCCACACAAAACTGAAAACGCATTTTAATAATTTATAAAAGAGAGTCAGGAGTTTGTATGTTAACATGAAGGAGGTACAGAGCTCTCAGAGGTTAGACAACGCCTTCCTTCCCTAGAGACCTCAGGTTGCCATAGTTATTTCTGATGTCAAGACATATGAAGGACGGCTGTAAGCTCAGGCTCTTTGGCAGGACTGACTGGCTAGGAGGCTTCATGGCAGCACTGTGAGGCAGCAAGTTCATCTCTCCAGAGATACCTCTGTATCAAATCTGAAGGGCATTTCTATAATGTACATAAACATTTTTTTCTCTGAATACCAGTTTGGGGAAAAAAAATCACCATGTTGGTAGCATTCTGAGAACACAGCAGGAAAAAATAATAGCCCGAGGGTCCCATGGACCACTACATAAAGTTTCATAAAACTCCTATTTGAAATCTCCACATCACCCTTGAGTTGAGACCCTTTTGTCTAAATTTTTTCCAAGAATAGATTCCTATACCTCACGACTCTGAAGTGGGAGCCCAGAGGCGACAGGCTCTGTCCCCAGCCTCCGCCAGGCCCCTGTTTTAACCCCAGCATAGCTCGCTGACTTAGCACACACGAGAAGACTTCAGGGTCCAGGTTTCTTGGGCGTAGTATAAGCTAACTCTGTTCCCCTAGGCAGATCCCTGTGCAGATCTGTCAGAAGTCACTCCCCTCAGTTTCAGTAATGACTTTTAAACAACTATAAAGCTTTCAAAACTATTGTGACTACTGGCCAGGTATAAGTCCTTTTACTATCTTTATCCTTGTGGGTGAATATATTTTTATTTTAAAGCTATGTTTCTGGATCCAGAGTCCTTGTTATCTCATAAAAAGCTAAAATACTTCTAAGAGAAGGAGGTAGGGACAACTACAGTAGACACTTTCCCAGTCACCATTACTTGCTTCAGAGCTTTCTGTTCCCCTCTCCTCCTTGGGGTGGGGAGGGGTAGCTAAATATTAATTCAGAGACCTGGAGCAATTAGGGTACAAGGGGAGGAGGTGAAGAATAGCGCGCGCGCGTGCATACGCACACACACACGCACGCACACACACACACACACACACACACCCCTTCTCCCTAATACCAGGGGCTAACTAAATTACAGAGGACTAAGCTAGCTGAGAGAAGAGAGGAATATTGTGGCAGAAGTACAGGTAAGAGGGTAGAGTAGGGCTGGAGGAATAGCATGGTAGTTAGAACACTTGCCTAGCAGTGCGAGCCCCAGATTGGGTTCCCCAGAAACACATAAACTGAGTGTGGTGGCACATGCCTATAATCACAGCTCTTGGGTGTCTGAGGAAAGAGGATTGCTGTGAGTTCAAGACCACCCTGGCCTCCATAGTGGGTTCAGGACTAACCGAAACTACAGAGCAAGTCCTTATCTCAAAAAAAGAGAAAAGAACAGGAAAGAAAGAGAGAGAGAGAGAGAAGGAAGGAAGGAAGGAAGGAAAGTAGGTAGGTAGGTAGGTAGGTGGTCTGAAAGTATAGGTTGACAGAGAACCCCAGGCTAAAATTCACTAGACGGAAAAGAGTTGATGTCCCACCAAGAGTCCTTACAAAAATAGAGGCTTCGTATTGTGGAGGACTAAAAATCAATGAGTCTAGAGCATGTGGTGGTGTTGGCTTTTCCCTGAATAAATCCTGCAGTGAGATAAGATTTTATAACATCTGTTTACCTTTTCAGATGCCCTTACATCCAAAGTGCGAATGTGACTTAAGGGAGATATAATCTTGTATGGGTGTGAATCCACTTCCATGGTGAATCTCTACAGATAGAGATAGGTCATTAACTGGTTCCAATATTCATAAAGTCTCTTAAGCTTTTCTCTTCTCATTTTGTTACAGTTGATTTTCTTTTCCTTATTTTCTCTTTTTTTCCTTCTTCTTCTTTTCCCTACTACTGCCCTCCCATCACTTTCAGACCTTCTCTTCCTCTTGCCCCCTTTAGTCAGGCAAAAATTATTAATTAATAGTAACATGAAGATCTATTTTCATTAAGCCTTTATTTTAGATTAGCCCACTGCATTTTATTCTATTTTGTACTCTATTTTTCCTTTTCTAGCTCTGTTCCTATACTCCATTACTACTACCTCTCAGCCTCCCTGAACCACGAGAGAGTTATAAACTTTTTTAACAAGTCTTAAATGAAGCGGTATGATTAGCCCTTTGAATGTTTTCATTACTGGTTATTGCTCTTTCTTTGCAAGGCAGTGACTGAGATTAAACCCAGTTCTTTGACCTACTGAGTAGGCGACAGACTCCCAAAGTGAAGGAAACACCACAGGGAGGAACCAAATACTAAAGAGACCTACAACTATAGGGCAGAGCTTTGAATCCCAATTGACCACCAACAATAATCACCTCACAAACCGAGAAATTTCCACCAAAGACCTCAAAAAACAAATAACTAAAGTAACTGAGGACATCAAAGTTGAAACCAACAAACAGGAACAAGAAACAATAAGATATTCAATGAGCTTAAAGAAGATGTAACTAATCAGACAGATGATAAAATTAATAAGTTAACCAATGAGCTTAAGGAAGACTCACAGAAGCAGCTGAGTAATATAAGCAATGACTGCTTTAGTAAGATTATGAGAAGGAATACAGCAGAAATCCTAGATATAAAAAATGTAAGTAAAAGTATGGGCACTAATCTGGGGAGATATTGTCAGAATTTGAAGGCAAGGTTGATACAGTAAGTCAGGTACTCAATGACACCCTAAAAACAACAAGACACCATGAAGCTGGATGCAACAGCTACTAGATGATCAAAAAATGAGTAATAGGTATGGAAGCCAAAGAGTGATTAGATCTCATTAAAGGCATTCAGAAACATTCACCAAAATCACAGCAAAAGAATTTCCAAATCTACAGAATGAAATAAATATCCATATAAATGAAGCACTTAGAACCCTGGGTAGAGCAGAAAAGAACCTCTTTACAACATGTTTTAGTAAAAATCTGAAAAATTCAGCAAAAAAGAGAATACTAAAAGCAGATGGAGAAAATCATCAAGTAACTTATAAAGGCAAGTCTATGAGAGTAACAGGAGATTTTTTTCACCATAAAATTAAAAGCCAGGAGAACTTGAAGTTTTTCAAACCCTAAAAGAAAACGTTTATCAATCCCAATTACTACATACTGCAAAATGGTCTTTCAAATTTGACAGAGAAATAAAGGTTTCCTGTGACCAAGACACTCCAAAGAAATTCATTACCACCAAGCCAGCACTGCAAGAGTACTCATGGAAATTCTAGAGAAAGCAAGGTCAATGTCACTAAAGACACCAGATCAAAGAATAAATCTATCTGAGAGAGTAAAAAAAAAAAGAAAAGCATAAAGGAGTGAGAATCAGGAAACTAATCCAAGGACAAGATTCAAGAAATACCTCTTAATAATAGCACTGTAAATATTTTAACCCCCCGTCACATTGAGGGTGTGTATGTGCGGAGGGCCCACCATCACACACCTATAATCGTGTACCCTGAAGTGTCATGGGAGGAAAAGAACTAAAATGGAGGAAAACATCGAAAAGGTCACCATCTTGCCTTGACAGCAATTGATACCTATCTATCTATCTATCTATCTATAAAGATAGATAGATATGTATGTATGTATGTATGTATATAAAATTAAACTCAAAGATGTTGCTGCTGAAGAAAACAGAAATTCAAGCTCTCTGTAGGTTCTCCTTAGTGATGGAGTTCAGATCACACGTGGACAAAGGAATCATAATTCGATTATCAAATGATTTATTGCAAAACACTTTGCCCACATTGGATATTCAGATGTGTAAACATCCGCGTATTATGCTCCCTCCCATCTCAGGCTTCGCATTTCAGATTTCATTAGCCAATAAAGCCAGGTTTATTTATAATAAAGTTAAGCCCTTCAAACCACTGACCATGGAAACCAGATTTTGAAATAATTCAGATTTGTGTTTCTGTTCTTTCTAATTAAGGGTAATATCGGGAAGCGCAGACAGTGGGTCTCATTGTTCGAGCATCATGGATTTAAGCAAGAAAATCTGATTATCAGCTCATGTCAGAAGCCAAGCGATAGCACAGCTTAGCATTTGTCGGAGCTTTTGCTTTGGCCAAAAGATAATTACCGTTCGCGAGGCCTTACGTAAGTGTATCTAATATCTAAGGCCCTCAAATTTATGAATAGCTGAAGCACACAATAGGCAAAGAATTACTGTATTTATTATTTCTATGGCTTGTTTCACCATGATAATTTCATTATCTAGCCAAGTTGGACCTCTAAAATCCAAGTCTGATTTCTTAAAGGACGAGAAGTTAAATGTGCCGGCAAGATTTTCTGCCCCATTTCCTCTGGTGAAAGTTATTTCTAACAAATAACAAGTACACTAACTAGAATCACTCACACACACACACACACACACACACACACACACACACACACACACACGTAGATTACCAAAGGGGACACAGAGTTACCTACTGAACTTGTTGTACAAACAGAGGTCAAGTTTCTGGTAAGATACTTTTTCTTTTATGCACTGTGATTTCTCAATCCTCTGCTACAAATCAGAATGCCTCCTACCAAGCATCTGAGGCTTGAGAGAAGTGCTTCTCGGCAAAAACAGGACAGTGTCAGAGTAGCATCGCAACACAAGTAACATTAGTGTATCACAGAGGAGCCCTGCATGGGAATATTATTCAAATTAGGAGCTGGAAGTTTGATACATAAAACCAAATCCAATTATAAAGATTAATAAAATCAAATTGTGACATATTTAAGGTTAATTTGCTGAGATTCTCTGACGCATAAAAAGGCAACTGCTTTTAGAAGTGAAGTGTAACATGATAGTCTTAAACCATAAATACTTATAGCAACAAATTTTTATCTCTGCTTATTATTTTCCCAGCAATAACTAATATTTTACTGAGCACTTACTATGGATAAACCATCTCCCTACACACTGCAGACATGTTAGCTCATCAATGCTTCATAAGGATCTTATGAAACGGGTATTTTATTAACCCCACTTACAGATGAGAAAAATGAGACAGAGGGAGATGAAATAACTTGTTCATGGGCCCAGTGAGAGCATACCTGATTTTATTTACCCTGGTATTCACAGCTCGTTTTATCTGCCAAACTTCTAATTCAAATAATTTTCCTTTAAGGGTCCTCACACTCTGTTTGGTATGATACATACTTGGCTGCTTATGTCGTAAAATACTCACTCTGACAGGATCCTGAAGCAAAAGAAAGTTGTATCTTGGGATTCGTCACAGGACTTAAGCCGTGGTTTTAGGCTCTAATAATCAGCTCCTAACCATGGGCAAATACCAAACTCTCTGCTGAGCAGTAGCCAGATGGGAAATGTTCCCTTCTCTGCCTGCTTCCCCTGATTTTTAAGACATAACAGGGAATCTGGAAGAATTTGGAGAAGCAGAAGGTTCTGTACAGAGGAGACCCTCTTATCATGGTAGTGAAACTAGTGAAGGCTGGGAGCATGAACAGAGTTAAAGAGAAAGTCAAACTGGCTGCAGAAAGGTGCTCCCCACCTTCCCCCCACCAAAAGAAAAACCTATCAAGTATTCTTTTCTGAGTCTCAGAGAGCAACTCAGGAGGAAGATGGCCATGCCAACACCACGTAGGGAACAGAACACATCAGAGGTGATGATTTTCCAGAATGTGACAATGTATTGCAAGGTTTAGGCAATGCCAGAGTGAGTGACCCACTTGCCTCTTGGTCTGCATGTCTAAAGGACCTAGGACATTCATGACTGACCTTGTGTCTCTTGGTTTCTTTCTACTGGACTTAGTACAAGCCCACTACTGTTTTGCAGGAAACCCTTGTTCTGTCTACCAAAGCCCGCCTTTCCCAATTTGCAAATCTATTCCACATCCTACTTAAACTGCCTTTGTTTTAGCCTGGCTTACAATTTCTTTGTCTACCATGTGAAATAGCACACTTCTCACCTTTCCTCCTGTTTCTCTCTTGTCATTCAGATTTACTTGAAGGAGGGGACAGAAGAGGTCAGAACAGTCAGGTACACACTGACAACAATAACAACCATAACGACAGATAGGTGTGGCCATCAGTACAAAAGAGCAACGTGTGAGTAGAGGACAGCCCGAACACTGAAGCGTGGCTGCCCAGGTTCCATCCCGGTCAACTACTTGAGCAAACTGCTTTGCTTTTCTTTCTCTATTTTCTCATCTATAAAAATGGGAATAATAATAGTATGACTGAGTAAGTATAACAACCCAGTGAAAGTATTCACTGAGAATTTAGAACATTCTGAAAATTTAGAAACCCCTGGCAGAAAATCACTGCTCTCTACATACACTTGAGAGCTGTGAAAGTAGAATAATTAACTGTGTGGTGGCAGGTGCTCTGAATTCACTAGTTATTGAATTCTGTAATTACATGAAAACAAAACAAAACAAAACAAAAAATAGGGAATCCCTCTGTAGTCCAGGTTGGTACAAAAGTCTGTAACACAGGCTGGCCTCAAAATCATGGCAATCCTCCTGTCTCAGCCGCCAGAGTGCTGGGATTACAGGTATGTGTCACTTCACAGGCTTCAGTAGTTATTTATTTAAGATGAAAGCAGAGCATTTCATTGGTCCTAGTTTCCAGTTTCTAACCTGATGAGAAATCACTGATTTCTTTTTCAACTTCAACCAATTAGAGCAGTGTGTTTTGCACTGTATATAGCTGATTTCATTCATTTTTTATTGTTTTACCTTTTAATAACAAAGTGGCCTTTTGGATTTACAAAGCCAAATCAGACGGATGGGATTTGGGGGAATTCACGGTGACTAGGTTGACAGAGATGCTTAAGGCAGTAATAGCAGAGGACACGATATTTGTGTCACAAAGCTAGACACAAAAGGAGCTAATGAACATTGTGTCTCCTATCCCCGGGTTCCTGCCTTAGCCTTTCCCCTCTTGTTTTGACCCTAATTCAATATATTTAAGAAAGAGACTAAATATAACAGAAGCGAGCTAAGATCCTTCTGGTTTGAGCTGTACATTTGCCCCAGCTCACTGAATGGCTGCTACAATGTCATGAAAGGAAGCAGGTTGTGTCCATTTTATAGGTACAGAGATTACGACTAACAAAGTAAACAAACTCACCAACGGTCAATTTAGTATGATGGAGTCAAAAGGATCTGCCCATTGGAGAAGCCCAGAATTCCACACTGCTGTGATCCCACACTGCCCATGACTCAGTAGCAAGCAGGCTGATGTTTTCACATTCTGTAGCACTTTTTCCTGTTTTAAGACTATATATTTAGCAACTAGAAATCCAAACTAAGTATTTCCTTCTAACAAAATATCAATTTTAATTACAGCAAAGTGAGCTACCATCATTGATTAACCTGATAGCAAAGCCAGACCAAAAATAATTACAGACCAATATCCCTGAAGAATAGCAACTAAAGTCCTCAACAAGCTCCTGGTAAGCTCAATCCAACAGCACAATACAGGGGGATATACAATGACCCGGTGAAGTTTATTCCTGGAATACAAAGAAGGTTCAATGTGTGAAAATCCATCTGTGAAATTCACCACATTAACATCATGAGGGGTAAAACATTGAACAAAATAAGAACAGAAGGAAACTATTTTTCATAATGAAGATTACGTGTAAAAATCTCACAGATGTCATTATATGCTGTGGTAGAAGACATAAAGCGAGTCCTCTAAAATCAAGATCAAAAGTACCCATTCTTGCCACATTTATTCTGCACAGTATTGGAAGCCCTATACAGCATAGTTATGTAAGAAAAAGAAATAAAAGACACATAAATGGGCAAGGAAAAAAGTAAAATTATATTTGTATACTGGTGACACAATCTTATATGTAGAAAACCCAAAAGTTTCCACAAGTACACACCCACACCCACACACACACACACATTGTTAGAACTCGAAAAGTCAGTTAACTCCCAGGATGCAAATTCACCATGCGAAAATGAGTTGCACTTCTACATACCAATAATAAATATATGAAAAAGAAGTGAAGAAAACAATCCCACTGAGAAATAACATCAAAAAGACTGAA
Organism: Ctenodactylus gundi; assembly: GCA_004027205.1. Taxonomy (NCBI): domain Eukaryota; kingdom Metazoa; phylum Chordata; class Mammalia; order Rodentia; family Ctenodactylidae; genus Ctenodactylus; species Ctenodactylus gundi. The sequence goes on from PVKB01001423.1 coordinate 299,516, forward strand.
GCATTTAGAAATTAACCTAAGAGATGAAAGACTCATGCACTGAAATTACAAAACATTGCTCAAAGAAACTGAAAGCACGAATCAGTGAAAAGACATTCTATATTCATGGATTAAAATATTTAATGCTGTTAAGTCTTAATACCATTCAAAGCAATTGACATACACAATGCCCAACAGTACTGTTTTCATTATAACATTCATAGGGAGCCATGATGGTTAAAGCTAAAAAAAAAAAAAAAACTTGAAAATGACAACTAAACTTGAAAATTTCACACTTACTAACATTTAGAAATATCACAAATGTACAGTAATTAAAACAGCATGATATTGGCAAAAGATGAACCTGTAAACCAATGGATGCAATAGGTAACCCAGAAGTGAATTTTTGTAAGCATAGTTCATGCTCTTCAACAAGAATCTCAAGACTGATTAAAGGGGAAGGAGCAACCTGTTAAATAATTCGGGGGAAACTGGAGTGTATACACATAAAGTAATAAAGTCTAGGGCTTGTCTCACACCATGGAGAAAAGTTAATTGGAAATAGATTGAAGAACCAAATAGAGGAAAAGTACCCCAAAAACTCCTACAATAAAACAAAAAGGAAAGCTTCACCATATTAAGACCAGCAATGATTTATTTATATGACGCCAAGAGCAAAACAAGCAAAAGCAGACAAATGCGCTACACTGAACTGAAAATTTTTGGGCATCAAAGGACACAATCAAGGGAGTGGAAGGTAGCCTATGGAATGGGAGAAAATATTTGCGAGTCACATATATAACAAGAATTTTATATCCAGACTATATAAAGAGTGCCTAAAACTCAACAAAATAAAATTATGCCATTAGAAAGCAGTAAAAGCCTTGAATAGACATCTCTCAAAAGATGTCATACAAATATACAGTAAGGTTAGGGATGGAACAATGTTCAACATCGTGAACAATTACAGAAATAAAATCAAAGCCTAAATGAGGTACCACTGCCCCCAGTAGGATGGCTGCTATCAAAACATTCCATAATACCACACGTTGGAGAAACCATGGAGAAAAAGGAATCCTTCAATCTGTTGGTAGAACTGTAAAAATAGTTTGGCTGCTATGGAAAATCTCACGGTAATGCTTTTAAAATTTAAAATCAGAATTGCCCCATGCACCATCGTTGTGGTTAGGATCTGGAGTGTCCCCCAAAAGTCTCATGTATCTTAATGGAACCATGTGATGTTAGTGGATTGGGGTCAGGTATGGAGGGGTGGATTGCAGTTAAGTTAGATTAATGGTGTGTAGTGGCCACACCTGGATGCAAGAGGGACTGGTTACTGGGAGGAGACCTGAAAGGATACATAAGCTGCACCTGCCTTCCTGGAGGACTGGGGCTAGTCTCAACTAGCCTCAGCTTGTCTTCCTGTTTGTCCGGAGAAGCTGCCTCCACCTCTCTCTCTGCCATGTACTTCGATTGTTCCCGGCCACCCCTGAATGGACTGTGACCTTTGAGACTGTGAGCTAAAATAAACCTTTCCTTTCCTAAGTTTGTGGGTGTCGGGTATTGAGTCACAGCAACGAAAAAGTAACTAAGATATCCATCAACTCCACGTTCAAAACATCTACATGCAGAATCTCGAAAAGATTTTTGCACTGCCATGTTCACAGGATGCTGTTTATGGTAGCTAAGAGGTGGGAGCAACCCAATGGCTACTGACGGATAAATGTAAAAATAAAAATGAGATATGCTACATATTGATAGTGGAATACAAGTCAATCTTTAAAAGGAAGGAAAAATCTATCACACACTCAAACAGTCTAGTCCTGCGAACACCCTGTTACGTGAGACAAGCCAGTCACCAAAAGACACTATGGTTCCAAACACACAGACCACAACAAGTGGAGTCGGATCCGCAGGAACAAGAAACGGAATCACCGTCCCCAGTTTCTGGGGAGTTGGAAATGCGGAGATGCTGAATGAGTATAGAGATTCGGTTTTGTTAAGATGAAAAACTTCTGGAGATCTTATACCAAACTATAGGAATATCCTTCATGCCAGACTAAAAATTTATTGAGATGGCATAATTTACATAATTAAATTTTAAATAAATAAATTCTACTATAGAAAAACAAAAGCACAAAACAAAGTGTGCCATCCACGATGGTCCCTGCAGTTGCATACCGTGGGAAAGGAGATGACAGAGTGAGAGATGAGGCAGAGGCCCAGGACCAGACCCCTGGGCACTGTGGCTCCCACATACCCTGGCCTCTATGGTCAAGGGAAGGCACTGTAAGGTAAGGAGGCACTGATGCTTCAAGCCAAATTCACCCTGTATGTGTTTCCTTAGCTCATCTTTGCTCTTTGCTTTTTTTAGGGATTCCCCATGACTTAACTTCTCTCGCACTTTTCTTTCTTTCTTTTTTCCTTTTCTTTATACTTTCGGAGAGTCTTCTGCAACTTTTTCTTAACAATCTCTATTAAAGCTTTCACTTCCGGTAATCACACACTTGATTCTATGAACTCGTTCTGTTTGCTGATCACCTCTTTTGAAAGGACACAGCTCTTCTTAGTTTATGGATTTTTTTCAGAATCCCCACAGGATGCTAATTAGATGCCTTTCTGGAGTGAAAATTTTCTTCTGGTTTCTGAATCAAGTGCATGTCCTGCAAGGCCACTTTCTCTATTGGCACTTCCTGATCCTTCTCTTCTGTGTAATCGGTTTTCCTTGAATTCTGCAAGTCCTCCATATTCGAAGAAAAGCCACGTTAAGGAGTTTCTTCTCTCTTTACGCAGATGGGGTTCTCCTGCTAAGGGATTCAGGGCTTCTCCCAATGACAATAAGCTCGGTGAAGGGAGACAGGCATGTGAACCAGGGGATTCCTCCCTGGGGTGTGTGGGGACTGGCTGGGGCTCCTCCAAGTGCTACAATGAGTGAACTTCATTCTGAAGCAACCATCTTCACACCAGGAGTTCTGGTTCTTCCCCAAGAATTTGCTTATTATATTCAGAAAAATACTCTCCAGCTTTTTCCTGGAGAGAGAAAAAAACTCCACCTTCAAACCACTTCAGCCTCTCCTCAGGTCAGGATAGAGTGACTGAGCTCACTAGGGCAGAACCAAGTATTCTAGGCTTAGCACTCTCCCCTTTACTGTGGACTTGGCAGACAGCAAGTGACTCCAGTATGTCTTTGGTCCTAAGGCAAATTTATCAAGAAGACAGCCTCCCATCTCCCACCCTCAGGGGCATTTGGGAGTTGCTGAGTTTGCCTTGATTGCTCAGAAAAAAAAAATCTGTTTTGAAGGGTGCTGTTGTATCAATTAAGAGGCATGGGTTATGGTGCATAGATGCTGCTCCATCAGACTTTGTGCAACTTCTTCCAAACCCAAACTTAGAGATAGCTTAAAATCCCCAGATAGACAGATTGTATCACTATCACCCTGGTTTGTTTTTCATTCTAAAATAAGTAATGTATAGGTTAGTGATTTAAAAAAACTCTTCGAGCTGAAAAATAAAGAGCCCATTTGAAAATCTAAAGGCTAAAAATTAACCAGTCACTTCATATTTGTAGCAAACATTCTTACCATTGTGTGGGGTTTTATTGTCCCCCGTGCTGAACAGAGCCTTTAAAAAAATGTATATGCTTGGAACTGAATACCATGTCAAATCTCCTGGCATTGCATGTTTAAACACCTGCATCTCATCATCAGCCCTTCAGAATATTGTTAAACAATAATTATACTTATGAGTAATGGATCCAAATACATTCTTCCTTGAGATGGACTCATTCTGTATTATAAGAAACCCATTAGCAGCACATAAAAAAAAAACCATTCAGGTAAAATAGGACTCATATATACATCTATATACACTCAATAAAGTTTTTCAATGATCATAACTGTAATGATGTCATTATTTTCATTAGCAAATTTTCACCTGATTTTTATGAGAATTAATCTAGTTTTGTTTACCCCAACTCTAAATTTCATTTGCTCAAAGTCTTTGAAATTTTTCACTTTGAAATTCGGCCAAGTGTAGTTTTGTTCTATTTTCATGTTTTAAATGAATATGAAAACTGGAGATAAAGGCTACGCTTTTTATAGGGCCACTCACACACTCACTCTAAAGATGACATTTGTTGGTGAGTTTACAGAGAATCTCAGAGAAAATAATCCACCTATTTTCCAGACTAGAAATAAAACAATGTCCCGATTACTATCATAAGAAGATCAACTCTATCAAAAGAGAAATGAGGCCAGTAAATACATGAAAAGATATTCAACACCCTTAGCCATTAGAAAAGTGCAAATCAAAACATCACTAAGATACCATCTAACTCCAGAAAGAATGGCACATACCAAGAACTCAAACAGCAATCAATGCTGGTGAGGCTGTGGGGGAAAGGAACCCTCCTGCACTGCTGGTGAGAATGTAAACTGGTACAACCACTATGGAAACCAGTATGGAAGTTCCTCAAAAGGTTAAAAATAAATATCCCCTTCAATCCAGCAATATCTCTTCTGGGAATATGTTCAAAAGAGTTAAAAGCATCATATAACAGAGATAATAGCTAAAACGTGGAAGATACCAAAATACCCCTAAACAGATCAATGGATACATAAATTATGGTATATGTACACAAGGGAGTACCACTTATCTATAAGGACAGTTTTGAGCCTGTTGGAGGTACATGGATGTAACCTGAGATCATCATGCTCAGGGAATGAGTAACATGCAGAAGGTTAAATATCGAATGGTTTCTCTAATATGAGAAACCCAGAACACAGTCATTTCATAGAATCCTGAAGACCGGGCTATCTGACCAGGCAGCAGAACCCCAAAGTCCTAGAGGAAATCCATACCTACTAGCTCATCTATCTCTAAAGTCATCCCAATTGGCCCTCTTAAACCAGTTACATCTGGAAGCCCAGCTGTAGTTCCACATCCCATTCAAAATATAATCCCCCATGGCTTCTTACCAAGTTAAACAGGAGTTGGGACTCCAAAGACTACTTTGGTCTTTCTGAGACATTGTGGAGTATGAATGAGGAACCCACTAATTAGCCATTCCAGAACAGCAAGCATACATCTGGGGTGTTCTAGGCCAAAGGGATATACCCAATACCTCTCTTAATTCATCTCCAATCGCTCCACTGCTCATCCTACTCCTCCCCATCTGCTCTTCCTTTAAAATCCCAGGTCTGTGTTGTCTCAAGAGTTTTCCCTGAAATTCTCCCTCCATGGCCTGATTCTTCATCTCTCACCTCTGTGCTATTATTAGCTTCTCATGTATGTGCTCTTTCAAAAGGAACACACACACACACACACGCCTAGATTCTTTACATTACACACACACACACACACACACACACACACACTCACCCTTTTTGGGTTCCTGATCACCATCAAACTATCATATCCTATTCATTCATTTTATGTATTGTCTGTCTTTCTCAGAGTCCACCCATATGATTGAGCAGGCCAAGTCTGGCCATGGGCAAGAGCTGGGGTTGCCTCAAGCCCATATGCCACCTGTCACGTCTTACACCAGGCTTGGGGTTGCAATGGACCTCTCGTTCTATTGCAGGCACCATTTTTCAATTTATACAGACTCTATATTTCCCAAGGTGGCCCTTGTCTCCTCCCTTACTAATGTAAGCTCTGGGACTTGAATTTGAAGGCTATGACAATCTCCAGTGTGTAGAACGATGCCTGTCCTTTATAGGTATTCAAAAAACTTGTGTTTAATAAACAATTGAAAATTGGACCGAACTCCACTGCCACACCTTCTCCAAGCTGCCTTCCTACATTTCTGATCTAAGTTCCCTTCCCTCCATTTCTGTTTCCTTTATTTTTATAAACACACTTTGCTTTACTTTCTTAACCAAATCCAAACTGCAGTGAACAATCCAGCTTCATGCTTCAAGGCAGCTCATTAAGTGTAAAACCTTCTTCTAAACAATTGCTTGGTCAATTCAGTATTTAACTGAATCATTCAAAGTTAAAAGTCATTTTTAGAGTTTCCTCCATTCTTAAGTCACTGGTAAGATATAGGGAACCTAGGATGGTGGTCAGGTGTTCTCCTTCACACAAGCACACCCTTTGTTTTTAGAACTTCAGAACTCCAATTTATTTATTCAGAACTTTATTCAGAACTTCAATGTATTTCAGTAATGTTTTGATACACAAATCTTTGTTGTCCTCAGTTAAATCTATTTTCAACAAAATTATTCTAATTATATGATCTTAAATTGTTTTTCTAATTACTAGAATTTTATCTACATATTTTTTGTTCATATGTTGGAATGAAAGATCCAAGAAATCAAGGGTTTTCACCGTTAAATTCTGCTTTATTAATTGAAAGTCATAATTTGAATGATGTTGAACATGAAAGCAGCAATGACTTAAAAGCATGCAAACCAAAAAGTACATAATAATCAAGAAAAATTCAAATGAATCTCCAAAAGACACTGAAAGATATGTAATTCAGAAATTTAAAATTTGTATTATGTATGCAATTTTAACTATCTTTTGTCACTGCCTTATACCTATGATAATGCCTGCTAATGTACAATTTGTCACGTGAAGGGAATGTCTAAAACTCATTAATCTATGTAACCCCAGCAACAATACAACTCCGCTAAATAAAAAATCTATCATTTTTATTTAGATTCCAAGACTATATTTGTAACCCTGAAAAGCAACAGTTTCCAACTGTAAGTTCTACGACTATAGGCAGAGGCAACAGGAGGGTCCCCTGGAGTTCAGAGTGTTTCAGAAAGACCTCCCTGAGCATGGAAACAAGTATCTTGAGTCATTTCTCTATGACATGTTGACCTGCCTACAGGACCAAAGATTGGTCATTTGGCCAAAGTAGATGAACACTTTTTCTCCTTTTTTTTAGGTTGCTTATATTGAATATTAGGAAACCCAAACATTTCTAAACATGTAGGACCGTTCTTTAATATCTGGATATAAAAAGTGTCCTCGACCACCTCAGGCAGCAAGCTAACCCCCTGCTGAGACCAGAGGAGCTGAACATGAGCTCGGAACTATACTATTCCAAGATGAAGACATTCCACTTCTCCAATTACTCTTTCACAGAGGATCCTAAGACTCATGTTTGCCAAGAAAATGACACTCCTTTCAAGGCCACAAGTTTCATGTCCTGCCCCTCCCTTATCTCTTCTTACAGTCTTCCTAACACCCACAGTATGGCTTCCTCCTGTTTATTTATTTGTCTGGTTGGTTTGGTTTTGGTTTTGGTTTTGAGACAGGGTCCCACTCTGCAGTCCAGACTGGTCCTGAACTCATAGCAATTCTCATGCTTCAGCCTCCTGAGGGCGGGGATTACTGGCAAGCACCATCACATCCAGCTTATGCGATGCTAAAGAATGAACTCAGGGCCTTAAGCTTGGTAGACAAGAGCTTTAGCCTGTGTTATTCTTCCAACCTTCTTCTGGTTCTTTTTTTTTTTAATCCTATTTTAATTCTTGCCATGGGGTAGATGCATCCCAAGATTTCTAAACTGCTTATTACCAAGATTCCTTCATCTTCTCATGCAGAAGATGAAGATATGCGAAAATACACCTTGTTTACAAACCTTGAATCACAGTACAGAATTTTGAAATGTATGTTAATGGCCGAGTTGGCTATGTACTTGAAATGTGGACTCACTTGAAAACACACTTTCCAGAAATTGATGTATCTTTTCCATAAATATTAATAATGGCTCTCCAATAATACTATCAAAAAAGTCCCCAGAAAATTATAGGGAAAACAAGAAATGAAGAGGAGCCCCAACAGCCAGCTCGCTGCGAGGTAGAGATGGGACCCCTTTTCCCCCCTGTGCCCCAGAACGGACTCAACCACTGAGACTGACTCCAAATTGGAGCAGAGCAGATCTGTTCTAGCAGGGAAACAAGTGGAGGACCAGTGGGAAAGGCACAGATGGGGGCGCTTCTCCCATAAAGCAAAGTCACCCCAGGACAGCAACTAAACAGCAACAGAGAAGCAAACGAGCTCTGCAGAGCATCTCCAACACTGGCAAATTGCCCAAGGCCTCCAGTTGTTTACTGAATAAATACCAGCTAAGTGTCTATTATGAACTAAGCATTCTATTGAGGCTGGAGAGCCAACCAAAGGCGAAGCCTGTCTGGCCGTGCCCTCATGGGGCTTCCATTCTGGCCCATAGCAGCAGTAAATAAATAGTTATTGAATTAACCAACTGAAGAAAGTGGTTGAGCCACTGCCTCTTTTTTCCTTCATCTTCTACACTACAAGATAAAAGGGATAATGACGTGAAATAAGTTGTCAAGAAGTTGGCCACTATATCAAAAAATGAGCAAAAAGGCCAGCGGGGATGTGATTCTATACTCACTATTATTAACAATTTTAGTGTATACATAATGCTTTTTGGCATACTAATTAAAATAGCATAAAACCACCATCATTAGATAGGCAAGAATATAATCACACATTTTTATGGGATATGTATTTCATATTTATAATTTCTAGATGCATTATGCTATAGATCATAGCAATCCAATGAGTGAAACAGCAGCTACATATGCCTGAAATAAAAGCAGGCTGAGTACAGACATTCAATATTTTCTAACTGCTAGGAGTTTGTGACTGAAAGTTGCACATTATTTTTTGAATCCTTGGGAACAAACTAGCTGATAAACAATTCCAAATGAGTACCTCAGGAGAGCTGCACTCGGGCACACTATCAGACTGTTTCTCAGGTTGCAAAGAAATTTGAGGTTGAGACCTGAGCAAGGTGTCCTCTTGGGTAGACAAAACAGCACATAAACAGGGCCTCAGAAACATTGTGCTCAGAGACCCGAGAGAAGAGGGACTGGAGTGGAAAAGCTGACAGAGGAGATAGGAGAGTGGTGACGACCAGATTGTGGCGGCGCTTGCACCAGGAGAAAGATTTCAGGCTTGTGAGTGAAACTGAAGCAGGCAGGAGGTTTGTGAGCGATAGAATGATCTAGTCTGTCTATATTTTTAGAAACACTACTAAGTCCCTCAATCTAGCTTTGACCTGGAATATATTTTTACCACCATCTGACCGGCGTGTGTGTCTATGTCTTGATTTTAAACTGGGAGGGTAAAGCAAAGATACCTAAACTTATCCCCTAAATGATTATATCTACCTTAGTAAGTACATAATTCATTCTATAACTTGATTGTTTTCCTTCAGCATTAAGGTCTCAGGACATAACTTTAGCCATTCCTTTAAGTGTGGAATAGTCTGCTGTGTGAACATGTCATCATGTGTTTCTTCATTCTCTTAATGGACTTTCGTCTTTCCTTAATTTCACAAGACAAAAGTCAAAGCATCAGGAACACTCCACGGTGCACCTTCCCTGAGTCCTTAGTTCCCTGCGTTGTTGGAAATTATTGATTCACAGGTGCTTGTTTCCAACACCTGTGTCAGATCATGGAGGTGCTCTCCAAAGTGACCCTATGACCATCTATGTGACATTTCCTATTTCTCTACACCTTTGTCAATATTTGGTGTTATCAGACTTTTTATTTTATGTCAATTAATGGATATAAAATTATACTTCAGTATTATTTTTGGCCATACTGTGTTTTAAGTTCTCTATATTTTTCCTTTTATTCTGTTACTTTTTCACATCATCAATATTTTTAGGCAGACCTGGTTGCTCTCCCAGGAGGCCCCCATGTGCAGTAATTAAAAATATCAAAATTTACTTCAATCTGGTGTAACTGACATGAGAGGGATGGGATGACTGGGCTGCTTAAAATCTCTTAGGAACCCCAGTTCTCTCCATATGGCAAGCATGTCATCCCTTAGGCGGTATTTAATAGGATTTAACAATTTGGAAATGACTTCAGATTTTCAACGAATGCAATCAACATTCGTTTTATTAATTTGAAACTATTTTGTGACATTAAAGTTAGCTTTACTTACTTTTTGATAGATTTCATTATATATACTGCTGATTTGAATTTTGCTAGTAGTTCAATATTTTTCATAAATTTAATTGATCCATAATTTGTCTTTTCTATTTTTCAAAGTTCTACTAACCTTAAGAAATGAATTATGTGACTTTTAAGAATATTCTAGAATTTATTGTTTCAATAGAATTCAGTTATAAAAATCCCTTGGTATTTTTTTGGTACTAGTAGAAATTTCTTGATGTTAATTCACTAGTATTTTTAGCTTGGTGGCACATGTAAGAGGAAACAGGTGCTTGATGTCCACCCTTTGATCCTGACAAAAAGCTCCTGAAAGGCAACAATTTTCTTCCTTCTTACTGCTTTCAGAATAAGAAAGGAGGTCAGTCAATGATAGCTAATATAAAATAAATTTTATAATAGCCAACGTATAGTAGCTGCTTAAATAATAAAAAATAATATGAGAGGCTTTTTAAAGGTAGACACTTCAAAAATTCTTAGTCCCAGTTGGATACTTTCTCCACAACTACCCAGACTGAGAGAAGAAAGAAGACAAAGAGACGAGTTGATGAAACATTTTGAAAGAAGATCCAACTGCAGCCCAGCTGCGCGCAATCCCCAACCTCCCTTAGACAAGGATGGCTAGGGCTGGAGTAGACTGGAAATTACCCAGAAGAAACACCCCACTGAACTGGAAATATTCTGGAAGAAACAGCGACGTGAGGGACTCCAAACATTCCATGCTGTTCATGAGCTCAACCGAGAGCCACATTCCTGAGGTCAGAGCAGGATGACCATGACTGGACAGCAGGCTCCATGTTTCACCCCACAAAGATCAAAGGAGCCAGCAACTCAGAGTATATTCTCTTTCTGGACACATGTACCCAGATGAACTCAGCTTCCTTCTTGAGACCATACCAGCTATGACAAAATGTAGTTTTTCTTTCTATAAACCTGCACCCCTGTGGCACCATTAATGAGTATTGTTTAATTTTTTGACAGCATACTGCCATTGCTTGAGTCACTAGAGGCTTGGAAGAGACTGTAACCAGGCTGGCCACTTGTCTAAATTCCTTATGGGTTCAGAAGAGTCATGGCACGGCCGCACAGCCTGCCCAGTTCTTAAGACAGGTCATAAAGAACCTGAAAAGGGGGTCCCAGATCCTCTCCTCTAACACTTTCAGCTGCCAAAGGTAAGGCACACTGCACATATGTCAACAATTTGAAAAACATTAACTAGTTCAATGTATCAGTAGAAGCAACACGTTACTCTGTCATCTGCATAATTCCTTTCTGGCTTGTGACCCACCTTTTACTAAGCTTTGCCTGTTAAGGACATTGGCACAGTAATGGTGGAACGACCCCAACAGGGGCTTTATTGGCGTCCTTTCTATCCCAAACACAGTCCACGATGGAAGTCATAAAATCCCTTGCTTACATGGATTGCTTAGAGAATCTCAGGGTCTCAGCCTATGCTGGTCCTGAACTTACTATGTAGCTCAGGCTAGCCTTGAACTCACAATCTTCCAGCCTCAGCCTCCTGAGTGCTGGGATTATGCCTGGATTCCTAAAAGCTGAATGATATGAAGTCAAAATAGAAAAGTAACTAATAAAATAGTGTATTGCAGCTGCCTCATGTAGATAATTTCTCTGCTTTAATGAAATATGAATTATTAAGAAACCAGATCATTGTTAACTAGGCTATTTTTTATCTTTTCTACATTTGATCATTTTTCTTTAATCTTAAAATGTGAGTTTTCACATATCTCTATTTTTTTACCCTTGAATTCTATTTCCACTAACTACGTGCTACTTTTCAGCAAGCACTGACTTGGTGCGATCCTACTCACAAATTTTGAGAATCTTTTTTCAGCCAAGGCCCATTGGAACACTTATGACATAATTCATGGGCTGTACAAATTATTAACTTAAAAATTAACCTGCTATATTTGGTATATTTAAATAATTCATCCCTAATATGATGACTGAAACGGCTTCTCTTTGCGGAAGCCTCGGCTAGGCCAGACCAAATGATTTCATGGCCAGTATAAGGCCCACGAGATGGACATGCCCCACCCTGCTATAGAAGACACGACTATCTAACTTGACACCTCTTCATCCTCACATGCCTGGGACTTGGTGATTTTATCAGTGTCTCTGGGCTCTGGGATATTCTTTAGGAGACATTACACTTTGCTTTGTGATAAATAAGGAAATAAAGGCCATTAGATCTCTTAGGATGCAAACTCCAGTGGTGGCTCAAAGGTCTCTCCCCTGGCCCCAACTTGCTCTTGCAAACAAAGCTCTGATGGAATAAAAGTCACAGAGGCTACCACAGCTCCATGACAACTGGCCTAGCCAGCCAGCCCTGGAGACCATCTCCATGTGCACACCACAGTCATTTATAGAGACATATAGACATGTTGGAGGGACAAACATTCACTTTGGCTCTCACCAAGAGAGGCCAGCAGTAACCAATAAGAAGGAGATGGGATGGATTCTTTATTTCTATTGCTCGCAGACTGACCAAATTATTATTCTAGTCTCAGCATACTGTGCCCCGTTCAGGCGCTGGAAAGGCACCGGGGGCACTGTGATCTCCACTCTTACCAAGCGAGTGGCACTCTTTACCTTGTTGCTTGTATTTTTGATTAAGGATAAAAGAGGTGGTATGATTCTCAAGCATGCATAAAAATTCTGTAGGAAATATATTTTAACTACATTTTGATTTTTTAATTTAAAATAGAAGTCTCTAGCCAGTTCTAATTTTTTAAAATAAGGAAAAAATTGTGTGCATCAAGTAACTGGATCCAAGGAGGAGACACACTGTGTTTACTCACGTTTGCGCGCGGCACGCTTCTCTCACACAGGGGAGCGCTGCTCACAATGGGGATATAGCAAAGGGATTTCTGAAAGAAATTAAGCAAGGCATTTAGCATCGTGTCACTTCAGTCCTTCTTACAGAAGTATATTTCCATTCCTGTCATGACTTTTAGACAGGTCAGCAGCTGATGCTTCCAGCACTGACTATTCACTCGCTCTGAGTTCTGGATACTCTGCAGAACACTGCCCTGGGTGCTTAGGACCACGATGGTCCCAAAACACAGTCAATATCCTTGAGAGTCCAGTGGAAGAAACTAACTGGAGGCATAACTCGGCGGTTAAAGCCTTTACCTAGTATGTACAATGCTGTCGGCCTGATTCCCCAGAACCACACACACACACACACACACACACACAAAATAGTGTCTGGGCATGAAGGCACATGCCTATAATGCTAGCACTCAGAAGGCTAAAGCAGAAGGACTGCAGAGGATTGCAGCGAGGGTGAGGCCAGCCTAGACTGTAGAGCAGGTTCAGGACCAGCCTAGAAAACAGAGCGAGATCTTGTCTCAAAAATAAATAAATAATAAAAACCCTAAAGAATAATTTCACAACTCTTATGGAACTTAAAACAAAAAGCAAAATGAAACAGGGGAGGTAGGACGGGGAGGGATGGAGGGGTGGGTAGGGGGCGGGACAAAAGGAGAATGGGGAAGTCCTTGTCACCTTGACAAGATACGTAGGTGCACAAAATGCTAAACCTCATTGTAAACCTTAAATTTTGCACTTAAACATATCAATAAAATGGGAAAAATAAAAAACTTTTAAAAAGAATAATTAAAGTGTAAAATTTCAACTGTGACATACATTGTGAGGGTGAAAGACAAAGCGTTTTGAGAATCCTGTGACGTGATGAGCGAATTAAACACGTACGATTCACCGTAGGAGTTTGCCGCACCTCCCTTAGTCACAGCCAACCCCAGCGAGCTCAGCACAGCCACACATGGCCCACAGATCCACAACCATAAATAAAAAATGAATGCAGCTTTGTTGCAAGTGGCTGACTCGTAGCTGTTATACAGAATTTTGCAGAGACCTGACAGATATATATACATATATGTGATAGGTGTGCTCAGGGAGGTCACTAAAGGCACTCTTGAGGACATCACAGTGGTGAGAGGACTTGGCCACTTCACTTATTTACTTTTACCACCTAATTAATTTAAAATATCCGTCCTTAATAAAATAACATCAGAATGTGTTTCCATACTTCAGACTGTCAATCCAATGTCTTTTAGTCAGTCACAATCCTCAGAGTTCCTGACTTTTTGTTGCCCAATAGTCAGTAAAACTGTGCCCCAGCCTTTTATTAACCCCAGGAAGACAAGTGTCATGAGGGAAAGGCTCCAACAGATCTAAGGCCGGACACAAGCTATGTTATAGGAAGAGGGCCAGTGAGCAGGACACAGTGGTCCATGCCTCTAATCCCAGGATGGAGAAAGGCTGAAGCAGGAAAATCTTAAGTTCAAGTCTTACCTGGGCAACTTAGGAAGATGCTGCCTCAAAAGTAAAGCATAAAGAAAGGCTGGGAATATAGCTCACGATGGGGCAGTGCCCCTAGATTCAGTTCCCAGGGGAGGGAGGGAGGGAGGAAGGTAGGTGACCATCACCTCCTTTCCTCAAGGTGGTAAGTACCTAAAGTAGGGTTAGTAACAGAACTGTACAAGATAAGATTCCAACCATGCTAGGTGTTATGAAGGAGAGACACAGGCATTCACAGATCACATAGACTCACATGATGTGCAGGATATTTCCAAATGGAGACAAAAAAAGCAAGAAGAGACAGTCCTCTCTGAGATCTAAAACTAAGTGCAAAGGAGGATGAGAAAAGAAGTAGAAGGAAGTTGCAGGCAGCAAAAAATGGAAATCACTGGAATCTGAAGGAAATAATCAGGCAAGAGAAACATCCCAAAGGCCTGAACTTGACCAACCACAACACAAATGCAGGTCTGTACAGGGGACGCCATGGGAGCCACACTTACGCATTTTCTGTCAAGTCAAGCAAAGGGGCCTTGTCAGTAGAATCCCTGGCATCAACTCTGTGTCAGTTACATGGGCTCAAAGAGTGTAGGTAACCTCTGCTGAGACCCAAAAAGAGTTCCAAACTGTAAGAACTATAAGAAACCCTAAGTCGTTCTGACTGTACACCTCACAGACCTAGAGTCTTCCAAGCAACCTTTGGTCAGCACCCACCACTGGATATGTCCCAAACTATATTGCTCTGCGGGGTTTTCTCAGTGCCCTTGCCAGAGCTGCACCCAGAGCTCTGGGTGTCATGAGTGGCAGGCAGAACTTGCAAAGACTGTAATGAGAAAACAATGCCTCTTAAAGTCATTCAGTGTGCCGCGGAACACTTGTGCTCAGCAGTCCTGAGAGTTCTGCTCTTCAAACAACAGGGTAGATGCAAGCCAACAGCCCAAGAAAATTGTATCCAATAGGAGTGGTTCATCTTCTAAATTTATGTAGTTACACTGATGTCTAATTAATGTACAAATAACTGTATATGATTAAACAATCTGATGAATTTGAAAGTGTCTACAAGAGGACAGATTGGGGCTATGTGATTCCTTTTAAAAAGCTTTGCCTTGAACTTTCAGATGCAGGTAAAATTTTAGGCATAAAAGCTATTGTAATCAATAAGCCAAAAACTTTAAAAAATGGCTTGAAAGAATAAAGTAGCCGAGACATTCCCCATCAGTCATTAACCTGATTTTCTAATGAATGTGGCATTAGGCATTCATTAACAATCATTTGTGTTTATGTTGAACACTGGGTGTATAATGAAGGTTGGTAAATGAAAGCAAAATTAAACCAGGGAATTTTGGACACTTATAAAGCAATTAACTTGTTTGGCAGTAATTACACATTGAAAGCTAAATCAAGTGCATTTAGAAAGCCACAAGAGTCGCCACATAAACCAGAGGTGCTTTGCTCTAAAACAACAACAACAACAATAATAATAATAATAATAATAATAATAATAATAATAATAATACCCTCTCTTTCTTTCCAAATGAAAGAGAAAGGAAAAATACGGTATAAATGACAAGCAAGGCTCAGGTCTAATGAAAAGAAATATGGTTATAGTCATATGTTAAAGAAGAGACAAGGTATTGAAAAAAATGACAATCCATACAATTAAAAAATAAAAAAATTTTTAAACCTTGTAACATAATAACATGAAAACGGGTGGCATACACTGGAGGGTTTGGGTTTTTTGCTTTGACCACACACAGGAAGGCACACACATGCACACAATACAGACCTAAATGCTTGAAGAACCTATAGTTGCCTAAGTATTAAAAACTGAATTCACAACCAGATAAGCAACCACAATATCTTAGCAGCAGGTTTTCAAAACGGACAATTTTGTCTCTACACAAGCACGTGATCATAGTCTTTCATTTAGCACATGGCTGAAGGTCAGTCACACATTCGAGGACTTTGTTATTGTGGTAGGAATTTTTTAAAGACTCAGAGAAACAAAGCAAAGAAAGTAAGCAAAAATTCTACGAACCCCACAATGTAGCAACAAAAATATTAATTTCAAAAATATACGAAAAATCCAATGAAGCTTTCAAGTAAGGGTTTCCTTTTGTATTTTTTATTTTTATTTGTTTATTTTTTGAGGGGAAGATTTTAAGTCCTACAACATTTAGCCAAGAAATACTCTATAGGTATGTGTGGGGCAGGTTTTTTCCCCTTCTAAAGCTGTTAACCTGGAAGAGAATGTCTTCAGGTGAGCTCATAGGTCTGACCAAAGCAACGTCTTTTAAACCAGGAGCAAAGTCTTGATCACCCCCCTCTAAAAGATCAAAGATTCATGAGCCTTCCCGTCTGACAAATACCTTTGCAAACAGGGGGTTGCAAGCACTTGAGAGTTAGTAACCACAAGAACAGTTCCCAAGGGGGATCCACAAAGGGCAGCTGGCTTTGTTGGAAACATTTGCCAAGTGCTGGGGTGTCAGCTATGCTAAAAGCAAATACTTGCTTTGCCTCTGGGATTGGAAGGGAAAACGGAAACCAGGAGATAGCTTTTGAAATCCTCCCTTAGATCGTTAAACTGCTGCTGAATAAAAAATTGTGTTTGCCATGATGGGTTCATTTTTCGCTTTTGAAAGACAATTTCTTTTCTTTAAAGAGGTATTTCTAAGCAGAAAGTCAAGACATTAAGCTGAAAATTTCATTTATCCCTTAGAAAACACTTTTTTCATAATAGATTGCCTACCTACTTCTAATCTAATAGGGAGTATTTCATTTGTTATTTTCTTAGTCCGAAGATTTCCTCCAGATTTTAAGCAAGATCTCATGAATGTTCTGGCGTACTATTTCCTTTGCTTTATGAGAGGCCTAATACCCTTCCCTGAGTTTTCGTAGAAAAATTCATGCACATACGTATCAGGAGATTCAGAGAATTCACTACTCGTAAAGGCAGCTGTCATGAATCTGGTGCTTCCTGTGTGTTATTGTGCCTCCAAATCACCTGGGGACTAACTGAAATACAGATTCTAACTCACTCACATCCATGCAGAAGGCTGTATAGACAGAAGGAAGTGCCAGGAGCCACTTCTTAGGAGAGATGGCAGTGGAGCTGAGTCTCAGAGCAGATTAATAGTATGGATAAATCTAGTGGTAGGAAGCAGGGAAATCGAGATCATGGAGAGGGAAAGGGAGTGTGGGGAAGGCAGGGGTAGAGGTGGGAAAGGAACGAGGAAAGTAAAAATGACTAAGGTTTGATATGCCCATGCCCCGATTCCTCAAGTTGAATACAATCATTATAAACTGCAAATACATAATGATGAAAAGAAAAATAAATCCAGTTGAAGAAGAGGAAATAAGAGTGTTGGAACAGAGGGTAAGTGTGGAGAAGAGTCAAGGCTGGGAGAACATTCTGGCTCCTGTGTCAGTTGCTGCCAAACATGAGAGTAGGTGTGTCTCTGAAACCTTTCTCTTAATCCTTCACCAAAAGACTGTGAAGTGACCGCTGCTTTTTATCATTACATGTTACATAGATGGGAAATGAGAAGCCCAGAGAATTCCATGACAAGCCGAGACAAAATCATTATAGAGTAGTGGTGGAGCTGGGATGTCAATATGAGTCTACCTCACTGTGGTACCTGGATTCTCTTCACAGTGTTCCAGTGTTTTGGTATTTCAGGACACCCAGACTGTGAGATGTAAGGCAGTCAAAGAGGGGATAAGTGATGAATCTCGCTGTTTCATACAAAGATTCCAGTCTTTATTTTTCCTTTCCTCAAACAGCATTTTGTTGAAATACACACTGACACACACACACACACACACACACACACACACACACACTATCAACATCAGCATCAAATCCTTGGTGACTTAAGATTTGAACATCACTGGGCAAAATCCTACTACCAAAGAATTTGGGGCCCTCTAAAAGACTGAGATTTGATTCTTGAACACGTTCTTATTTAATACCTTAAAAGAAAGTCTACATTTTGAAAAAGTAAAAACAGACAAGAGAGCCATTGGCACTGCCATAACTAACCCTATGGAGCTTCCAGACTAAGAGGGAAAATGACACGCTCTCTTGTCAGACGTAGCCTGATAACAAGACATGGCTTGGCCAACAAATGCACCTGAATTTCAGCCTCTGCTTCTTCTCTTGGTCTGGAAATGTTGTGTAGGACAAAAGCACCAGCTGAAGTACATCATAAATGGGTGAATGTAAAAACCAGATTCCAGAAAGACAGTGAAGTAGAAACACAGGCTGAGAGTGTATTACGCACCATTTATAGGAATTTAACCATGAGTGGAGTAAAAGAGATGGGACACATGCCAGACGGGGCACTGGGGTCAAGTGTTGACTTTTTTTCCCCTTAAATAATTAGAGAGATTTGGGAAAGCTTACAAAGAGAGGAAGGTGGTATGGAGGTGAGGAAGTAGGCTCAACACACTCAATAGTCAACTTTCAAAAGCATCAGTTTCTAATTCTAATCCTCTCAAGGAAAACAAAATCATCTGGGATTAAAAAGATCCTTTGAAATCTAACAAGATGCCAACCTGATTCTCTTCAAAATAAGTACTATCATTCAAACTTGAATTAATTAATTTGTTCTTTGTGGGTATCAGGATTATAAATTGATTCCTCAACTTCTAATTGTCAGTCACTGATTTCAAAAGCTCAGGAATAAAAACAATGGAAAAATGGGGTTTTTAGCCACAAATACAATTATTAAAATAATTATATGGTTATATAATTTTGCTTCTTGATCAAAGCATAACTTGCGGACAAGTTTCTTGTTCAACCTTTTATATGCATATCTATGTATGTTGTACAAAGACTGTACACTCCTTGTCAACTCCTATTTTGACAATTTTTAACAAAAGCATTAATATATTTCTGCTAGCAGCTTTTGCTTTTCTTTGGTTGTCAGAAAATCCAGTATATGAACAATTTACATTATGCATAATGAAATATCCATCAACTTCCGAATCAATAATTATAATTTTTAAGTGTAGACAGTCATAGTAAACTCTCAAAACAATTAGAACTAGCAATAACCACCAGGAATATGA
This sequence comes from Ctenodactylus gundi, assembly GCA_004027205.1. Classification (NCBI taxonomy): domain Eukaryota; kingdom Metazoa; phylum Chordata; class Mammalia; order Rodentia; family Ctenodactylidae; genus Ctenodactylus; species Ctenodactylus gundi. The sequence goes on from PVKB01001423.1 coordinate 318,860, forward strand.
AGAGTTAAGGTTTTGGTGAATCATATATTTCATCTTCCATTTCAGAAGACTCATTGAAATTTTAGGAACCACCCGTCTAGTCAAAAGAAGTCACAAATCCTTAACTAACATATGCTAACTTTTCTTTGAGGAACAAAAGAAGCATCTTTGTTTGTTCCTCACCAGCAAACACCCAGACATCTAAAAGGAGTCCTTTCACTGGCGATGTTAGCAGGGAAATTCAATTGTATTTAATTAAGTTCTTTCCCCCAAAACTGCACACAGAAGCCTCAAAGAGGTTATCAGAGGTCAGATGCCTGTCATGACTTTCTGACCCTCCCAAAAATGCAAAATAAAAGATAGCGGTATCCCTGCTGGTAAAAAGGGCTTCTACATTTGTGTCTGGCCCTTTCTGCTTTAATTTAATAGCAATCAGCACAATATGGCTGCTTTTTCCTGAACAATGGGATGGGCAGAAGTTAGATTTACAGCGCTGCAAGGGGGAAGATGGGAGACAAGAAGGCTCACTATGGCTTTTAAGGTTCAATAAGAACAACACTTTGATACCCACAGAGAAAACTTGAAAATCTACTTAGCATTCACGTAGTCAGAAATGGGCAGATGTGCACTTCTGAAACCGCATAGTCTAGAATTATCCTAAATTGTCGACTTACTTGTGATTTTTTTTAGAGTGTTGCATATAGATGAGATTTCTCCCCTGACCAAAAGCGCAGTAACTGCGTATGCATTTAGGAGCTCTTTGACCCTACAATACAAAATATTCGTGCTTCTTATCCTCCAAATTTCATAGTTTTCATAAACCTACTAACAACCTTATAATGAGCATCAACCAAAGTAAACATACGTCGTGGAAACTAGACAAAAAGTTAATTAAGCCAAATGATATTTGAAATTTTGGCTGTCTTTTCACAAATGAATCCAAGATGTGGAAGCCACTTTCAGAGATATCTCATATTTAGGAAATTGTAATTTTAAGAGACACTGTAAAAAGAACCCTGGAATCTGGGACCCAAAAGCCATCTTAAAGATCACTAATCCAACATCCCAGCTGATGTTTGAATCCCTCATCACACTCCTAACCTACTGCCACACAAAGGTTAAATAAATTCACAAAGACTTTAGACTCACTCTACCCTGTAGTAATCCATTTTCAGGAAGACAACCTTTTCCTAAACAAAAATCGAAAACCTGAACCAAAAGTGATTTAGTTTTGAGGCTAAAGTTCCAGATTTTATGTCTCCAACCAACTAAGGAACTCAAGTCTTTCCAGACAGAAGGAGGAGGAGGAAGAAGAGTAGGAGAAGGAGCAGGAGGAGGAAAGAAAAAAGAAGGAAGAGAGGAAGAAGAAGGACAAAGAGAAGAAAAAGGAGAAAAATACTTGTGTTATCGTGTCTGCGCTAAGGTCTTTGTGATGTTGTATACTAAATTTTCCTGTAGTGCTGTTAGATCAGAAGAGCGAACAAATCATGTTCAACTTGAACCTGATTTGGCTTAAATGGGTGGCAGCCACCTAGATATTCTTCCATGGTTCATAGGAAAGAGCTCTATGTCATGTTTATCATGGCCACAAGCAAGTTCCAGGGTGAATGGGAAACATACTCATACTTGCCTCTTTGTTCCAGATAACATTTTGAAAAGAACCACAAGGACACTTGGGACTGCACCTTGGTGTTTCATTTCGGCAAGAACACTGGGGAGAGCAGAGACGGCGGGGAAGAGGCGCTGCTTCCACAGTTGTTCTGGTTTTGGCAATGAGAGCAGCTGATTCCTACCTTTTGAAAAGTGAAAAGTGGAAAACTCTGTGCATTCTTGCCCACTCGCTAATTTTTTCCTTTTCCCCACATTTATTAGTATGTGTACGGAATACGCAGTGGTCACATTGAAAATTTTGCGCACTTATGTATCACAACAACTTCACATTCCCGGCCCCTTCATCCCCTCCCATTCCTCCCTCATCTCTCTTAACTCTCAACACCCCACATATTCGACTTTATTATTTATTTACACTCTGAGTTTCTCATGTCAGAGAACCATCAATATTTAACCTTCTGAGTCCAATTCACTTCGCTGGGCATAATGGCCTCAAGCTGTAGCCACTTACCTGCAAAGACGTCGAACCTGCCTACCCACTCTCCCTTCTGAAAGCCAATCAAGAGGAAAGAGTATGGAGGAGCCAACGGCTCCTGAGTGGACCCTGGATAACATGAACTACGGTCTCCAGTACGAAAAGAAATCCAGTAGAGGACTAGATCACAGGCCAAGAACAGTCAGTTTCTAAGCAAAGTCTATCTAAACCAAGAGCTGTGCTCAAGGCGCCCTCAAGTACACTCTAATCCCATCACTTTTCCTACTGTGCTAATCCCCTGTAAGCACAGAAAAAGACTGTTCGGTGATTTTCCCTCCACCCCATCCCTGCTGTAGCACACAGCACATCTGCAGATTCGTTTGCCAATTTTGACCATTACACCAAACTAATATGCAACCAATTCATTTGCTACAAACTATCAATCTCTTTCAGTAATAGCATTGTTCTAGTAGGGAAATGCTTAATCTTATAGCTCTTTCTTGATATGCAAAGGCTTTAAAAGAAATACTAATCAAGGTAGGACTTAGTATCAATGTTACTATGCAAAACTATAGCACAATATTCTCTCCATAACCTATTACTTTTGTTCTATGTGATGGTATGACTGGGTCCTAGAAAGTTCAGAGGAAACGAAAGGGAAATTTTAAAAATTAGTATGGACAATTATATCTATAGTCTGAATGTTTTTGTCCCTCCAAACTTCATGTGTTGAATTTTATACCACCGATGTGTTGGTACCAAGAGGTGGGCCTCTGAGAGGTGATGAGACCGTAAGGCAGAGTCCTCAGGACTAGGCAGTATCAAAGAGTCCTCAGAGAGTGTTTCTGCCCCTACCACCATGTGAGGATACAGCAAGAAAGCATCATTTTTGAAGAACAGAGCAAGCCCTCAACAGTCACTGAATCTCCTGGTGCCTTGTTCTTGACTTCCCAGTCTCCAGGACTATGAGCAATAAATTTCTGCGGCTTATAAATCACCTCATCTTCTGTTATAGCAGCAGGAATTGCATGTACATTCACAATTTTACACACACACAACCCAAGACAGAGACTAATTTTAAAAGAAGATTGAGTTCCACATCCTAGATCCACTCTAAATATTTTATAAAGGAGTCCACTAGTGCTTTTCTTTGAAATACACTGAGTCACCGATGCAACAAGCACGACTTCCATCTACCTATCAGGCTCCAGGTTTGCAGAGCACACATAAGTAGGCTACCCTTAAACACAGGTGTACATTACATCTGAACACATTACCAAGGCAGCAAAGCACCACCTCATAGTCCAGAATGAAGCCTGTGTTCTAGAACTCTTTCTAATGACAAATATTTTCACCACATCAAATTTTTTAATTTTTGAAAATGCCAAATGCTCTCTATACCACATCATGGACTTAAATGTCTTGTGTGTGAACCTAAGCACACACACGCATAATAGAAGTGTATGTAGTTGTAGATACTTGGACTCTGTCAAAACAGGGCTGCACAGCGAGCAATATTTAGGATCTAGGACACCATGAAGACATGGTTATATGTATGTGCCTATTTTAGTGAAAGAAATGAAACTTCTTTAGACAGAGCATAGACCTCATGAAAGTCACAAGAAGAAGTAGAAAATATAAATATGTAAAGTAAAACAATATGCTTAAATTTTAGGTGGAAGTATATATGTAAAATTTTAAGTTGAAGTCTGAGAAAACACATGTGTTCTTTATTCCCTTGCCGACTCTGGTCAAATTACTTCACTTGTCCCTCACACACGCCCTCTATGCTATGGGGAGAAACTCTCAGACTAGGACATAAGTGCCACAGCTTGTTCCTCAATGACACCTTCCATTTCCAGCACCACCCACGTATGTAGCTTCTGACTGGTGGAGAAATGGCCAAAGAGGTTATTGCCTGAATTTCCTAGACCAACAAGAAGGCTTGCTTCTAACTAGACGCTGTGAGGTATAACCCCACACGCCTCAAGTGCAAAATTCACCTTTTCCCTCTAAACTTCCTTCACATAGTCCCCTGAGAGCCTCTGCTATCTCGCAGCCATAAAGTAGATGTAGCTTTGCTTTTTGTTTTTAAGACGGCTGCCTGACAGTTTTCTGAAAAATATCGTGACAGTCTGTGACTCAAGCTTTTACAGTGACATATGCTTCCAGAGTGTAATTGGGTTCGAACAGGATTAAATGTGCCAAAAATCAGAGCACAAGATATTCTTAATGAGGGACAGAACACAATAGTCACCTTACGGGAAGAGCAATTATTTGGCAAGAATTCGCGAATTGCTTGATGGTGTTTTCTTGTGGAGATAGACACAGCTGCCACACAGAGAAAGTGCCAAATTTTATTCTTTTTCTTTTTTTCGTTTCTAAGAAGAGCAACCACCCCTCCCCCGCACATACACTTTCTACAGGTTTTCTCCTCCTCAGATGAGGCCACATGATCTAGCAGGGGACTCTTCAGGCAACCGTTTCTCTTCCAAAATGTTTCTCATGGGCCTTTGTGTAATCAAGTGTGTGTGCAGACTGCACAGAAGTTGTGCGTGTGCTAGGGTGTCGTTTTGGTTGCCTGTTTTTGTTTTTGGGTACTGGAGGTTGAACCTAGGACCTTCACACTGAGACACATCCTTTTACTTTGGACTTCTTTTATTTTGAAACAGGATCTTGCAAAAGTACTAAGTTACCCAGACTGGGCTCAAATTTTGGTATCCTCCTGCTTCAGTCTTCCAGAGTGAAACTCTCAGAATGCTAAACCGGTGACCCTGGGCCTGGTAGGTTCCCTATTCTTATTATCATTATGATGCTTGTTATTTAATAAGGGCATGCAAATTTATATAGAATAATATATGTAAAAGCAATATAGGTTTTAAAAAATTAGGTCGATTCCTAGAGGTTTTCACTTGATCTGTAGAACTGATGAAGCTCTCCAAATCTAAGAGAACAATCTATAAACCAAAAGACTTAACATGTTAAAGGGGATAATGAGGAAAATGTACAATGGAACAGAGCTCAACATATTGGGAAATCAAGACATTTTCTTTGGAAGTTGGAGATCGGGGATAGCTAACCCGACATCATCTCCGTAGACGTTCAACTTGGGTACTTTCAACAAGACTATAGCCTAATAGCTAAAAAGCAACAGGCTGGTTCTCTTCCTAGAGAGGGGGACAAGGCCACCCCTTTATCTCCCATGATATGTAGATAGTCTGATCCCCAGAAAGCACTACTTTGCTACATAAAGAGGCTGAATCAGAACATTGTGCTGACTACCATAAAACTAATCATTTATAATCAATAATCAAGCAAAAGGTAGAAACAGTGTTGCAAAGCTGGTCTGTGAAGCTGATATTCTGTGTACAACATCTGATTTACTTTTTCAGCCATATTATATAGTTGGTTGAGCTTACAACTTGCCCAAGTCTGGTATTCTCTCCACATGCACGTTTGTAGTCTGAATCCATCAGAAAAGCAGAGAAGTAGATGAGTATCAAGCAAATGTGCTACAGAAGACCCAGTCTTAACCCACCTGTTATAACAGGGATTAAAATGGCCTCCAAAGGGTTTATGTGCTCAGAGGTGGGACTTCTGGAAGGCGATTACAGAGACGATGGGGGCAAAACACTCATCAGTGGAGTAATTCAACTAGGGGGTTCAGAACCGAATGTTCTCTTTGGAAGTGAGGCCTAGTTGGTTAGAGGAAGCTGGTCACAGGGGTGGAACTTGAAAGGATATACTCTTCTACCTAGCTCTTCCACTTAACATCTCTCTCTCTCTCTCTCTCTCTCTCTCTCTCTCTCTCTCTCTCTCTCTCTCTCTCTCTCTCCCCACTTCCTTACTGCATTTCGTGGCCTCCCTGAAAAGACCACTTTCTTCAGCCATGTCCATCCACCATGCTGTTTCAGCTTTGAGCTGCTGTTTCAGTATTGAGCCATTAGCTCAATACTGAAACTCTGGAAATCATGGGTCAAAATTAAAATTTTCTCCTTTGAGTTATGTCAGGTATTTTGTGCCAGCAACAGACAAGCTGGCTCATATAGCCTTGGATGCCATATAAACTCGGTCCAAGGTGGAAGATGGTTGGGACTGGGAGGTAAGGCAGGCAGAGCTGCATATACAACAGTTAGAAAGATGAGGGCCAACTTGGAGAACTATTAGAAATTCAGTGAAATGGCAGCATGAAGCAAAATTGGAGAGAGCTTAGTGGTAGATAAAAGCTATGGAAGGAGCAGGGTTTAATGGCAAGGAAAGAGCTAATAAGTACGTCTTCATTCTGGATGAGGTAAGAAGTCATTAGAAGGTTTTAAGCAAAAATAGAATTTTTCAGGCAAAGACGTATTTGAAAGACCACCATGGCCCAATGTGGGCTGTGTTTGATGTAAATAGATTAGAGCCAGAGTCAAAACACAGGAAAGATGAGTGATGAAGTATGAAGCCTTATACCTACAATCTGACCCAGCACACAACACCTCATTGATAGCTGCAAAGACAGCAGTGACCCCAACTGTCCAAGTAGCTCCTGTACAGAGTCCTTCAGGCAAAACTTCCAAAATCACCAGTTCTGCTTGGCAATGTGCCAGTGCTCCAAACCTATTTTTGTCTATTGCTTTAACTGAACTTGACTTCTCCAGCTTGTTCTTCAGCTTTTTCTGAGAACATGAGGTCAAAAATCATGACCTCAAAAATCATTTCCACTCCTGGCCCTCCCTGGCAGACCCCTTGCCACGGCTCTGCCTCCGGAAGGCCAAATCCTAGTATCAATTCCTCCCAGTGCCTCTTGTGAGTTTTCTACCCCAAAACTACATTTTTGCAGAAGATTGTCTGCAAAATGTCCACACTTATTACTAGTTACATAAAATGATATATTATTATATATGTGCATGTTTCATGTCAAATTGAAAATTTCAAAACCAAGAAAAATGTTAGAAAGGAAAAACATGGAAGTGTCCTTCGTGTGCATACATTTACATGGTTCTAGTCACCACGGACATGTATTTTTAAAGTAACATTATACTGTAGATATTTTCTAATTTCTACAGTTTTATGATCAATATATTAAACAAACTTAACTCTGTTGTCTTAGCTAGGCTTTCTGTACTGACATGCTTCCCACTGAATCTTTTCGACAGATAAAAAACAACCAACATATTAGTCTTCTATCCTTCTTAAAGACCTTAGGAACTGCAACTTCGGAACAGGGATACAAGCGCCTTTGCTCAGTTGCACACTGGGGATAAAGCTTCTGCCTCCTTGCAGTCTGTGTGCTCAACAAGTTGTCTGCCTATAACAGAAGTCCCAGTCCTCTGCGAATCTTTGAAGCAACCGTTCTCAAGCTTTGTCTTTGTTTCTTTTGAACTGCACGTATCATTGGTTGACACAAGCAGTTGAGTCATCCATTGTTTTGAATAATTCCCAATAAAGGAATGTTATGTCTGCTCTTACCCATTCCAGGAAGCGGGCCTGTCATCCCAGCGCTCCGGGACGCTGAGGCAGGAGGACAGCAAGGTCAAGCCTACCCCGTGCAATTCAAAAATTGTCAAAATAAAAATTTTAAAAATGGACAAGGGGACGTAACTCATCGTGAAGGCCCTGAGTTCAATTCCTTGTAACACCACCACAAAAAATAAAAAATAAAAATAAGATTTCCTTAAAAAATAAAATCTACTTCATCAATCTGCTATATTGGCCAAAAGTGTTAAAAGAACTAAATAAAACTTGAAATAAAATATGCCGATATCATGGCATTATTTAACATTCCAAAACAACTTGCAAAGAACGTTATAGGGCTATAACTGTCTCTGATAACTGAAAGGTGAAGACCTGCCACTCGCAGAAATGTTTCTGCAGAAAATATAAATCAACTGGTAAAATAGCAAAACCAACGGCTTTTCAGAAGGAATGACTCATCACAAAATGCTTCAATCCTTCTATCCTGTCCTACACTCCTAATACATTCATCTTCCAAAAAAATGAAGCAAAACCGTCAGAAATCGGGTCATTTGTACCTAAAATACATTCATTGGAACCTGGGGGAATAAATTAATGCATAAAGAAATATTGGACTTGATTAGATTTGCTATTGAATTATTAAATCATTTCTTAAAGGGAAAAAAGTGCTGCTCTGAAGGGCAACAAAGGAACCAATTTGAGGGCAAGCTCTATTTTTGAGCAATCTCCTGTTCTATTCAAATCTCTTTAAATTTGCTGAAATGAATTTGAGTCCTGTAAAGGTCATGACTCAAAGAAGAAAAACCCAAAATTGATTTAAAGGGGCTAATCAAGACGGAGACTTGCCGCACTTTTAAGAAACAACCTTCTGAAATGGAAGAGAATTGGCCAACAGTTCCATTTGGCTGAGCCACACGTTAATATAACAGTCAATTATTGTTCAACAAAAGCAATAACCCAATTCATTCTTTTTCACAAGGTAACGACTGGGCTGTGAGTTGAGAAAATAAAATGATGGACTAGACACACGCCGCTGAGGAAAAGCGTGGGTAGGATTTGGGGCTTTTCACTGGACGGGGTACATTTCATTAGTGGGTCCATGCCTCCCGCTGGGCTCTTATTTCTAAGCCTTTTGTGTGGGATTTTCCTTTTAAAATGATACCTCAATGCAAATGTCCACGTTAGTGTAAGAAAACACTTAGCACATGTCTAAGAAACCTGTAGAATGGCCATGGAAAACACAAATTTTCTTAAAGAAAAAAAAAAGAACTAAGTAGAATAAAATGGAATTATTTTAGGCTGCCAGAGCAGGTGGGTATCTGGTAGCTGAAAACACAGGCAAGACTGTCACTGTAGCAAGAGAAAAAACACTTGTGCTCTAATAATAATCCCAAGAAAACTAAATTGCAAACCTGAGAAAGAAAGAGAGAGAGAGAGAGAGAGAGAGAGAGAGAGAGAGAGAGAGAGAGAGATACAACCTCCTTCAAAAGAAAAATAAAACAATGCTCCCAAAATAGGCCTGATTATGTGGGTCACTGCAGACTGTGGCTTTCCCCTGTAGCATCTGATCGTGGTTACTGTTGCCAGGGACACTTGACGCTCTCATTATATATGTTTGTCTTTCACATCCACATCGAGCCAGTTTTTTTTTTTCCTTCCATGCCCCCACAACTGTAACAGAAATAAAAATAAGGAATGGACCCCATTATTACACAAATACCTACAAAGCAGAGGGAGTGACCCCTGTGGGTCACCGTGTTGTCCCTGGAGCATTGATGCCCTTGCCCCAGGGCCCCCAGCCTTTTGTCACAGGGTCAAAGCCAGGACCTCAGCTGAGTATCCTCTGTGAAGAATTAACAAGTGTGACAATTTGTGGGCCCTCCCCCCTCAGCCCCTGGTCCTGCCTGCCTGAATGCTGTAAATAGAGACATCTGGATAGAGCCCTTTCACTGCAGTAATTGAAAATGAACACGGATCAAGTTCTGGCCTGTTGTATTCATAAATCTTGTGGCTTAATTACATTAAAGGGAAATCTAGGGCCCAGCACTATGGAAACTGCAGATTCTATCAAGCGCTTGAATCATGAATCTTTAAGATAAGTGGGGGTTTTTTCTCTCCCCATTCCACCCTCCAACTCTTTAGGAGCGTTGAATGGGAAATTTTCAAATCAAGCCTTCCATTATTAGTGCACCAGGAAACTTCTGAGAAGATTGTGTGCCCTACTATTTGTACATGTGTTTCCATTGCCCGACGGCTGGGTGACACTTGCGGGGTTCCTACAAGCAGAGCTGCATTTGGAGGCTTAAATTTAGACACATTTCTATGAGTAACAACGACAGACTCGACAGATACTTAAGATATGTTTTTCCCCCAAGTTGAGCAGAAAGAGCATGCATCTAGTTAAAATTTAATGAGTTTCACAAAAAAAAAAGAATTATGGCAATTTAAAATTCCAAATGAAGTCAAAGCTCTAGGAATCCCCTGTAATGATAACAACTTGAGAATTATATTCCTGGATAGTTCTAATGAAATTTATAAATAACCCATCAAGAAGGGTTTTTTAAAAAATTATTTACTGCAACACTTCATTCACTCAGTTACCTGAAGGATTTGAACGGAAGCACATGGCATTAATGGTTTGTTTTGTTTGTATTTTCGCTTTTACTCTGCTTACTGGGAGGCACTGTGGCCACTTTGGCAAATGAGCAGAGAGAATCTTAACCTCACTTTCCCATTGCCATGCAAAAGCAAATCCATTGGAAGGCAGGTTCCGGTGGGACTCTATCTGACCCCAGACAATGCCTCCCCTGGCCCCTCACACGCAGTGGGTGCACAATATGTACTGGAGAAGTGAGCTGATAGTCTCCAATTAAAAAAATAAAAAAATTTGCTAGCAATGTACCCAGAGAAAAGTGCCTGGACTCAAATCCCAGCATCAAAAATAAAATGAATCTACAAACTGGATCTGCATCTCTGGGATCAGCAATAACGTAATTTGTCATCATTGACCCTTTGTCCTCATTTCTTTGTTGTGACCCGCAGCATCTAATGAGAAAAATCACTGAATAAAAATATGTGCAGGAACGATGAGGAGGCAATATACTCGTTGATACTTATCAAGCATATAATCTCTGGGACATTGGGCCAGGATGGCCACACAGAGTCTCCCAACTGCTCACAATGGTCTATTGAGGGCAATATCAACATTTCCTTTTTTAGATTGTCAAACTGCGGCTCAGAGGAATTAGGAGACCAAGACGGCACATCTAGGCATGATCTGGCGGAAGTCGGGGAGACCATTTTGATGCTACAGTGCTTATGAATTATTTTCATCAACCACATTAATGGCAAATCTGTTGGAGAGATCTACCATGTGTAAACTCTCCAGGACCATCAGCAGCAAAATACTGTGATAAGAAAATGAACTCTGCCTTCGCATCCTGCATCTAGTATTTTTGTGTTAGGGCAACTCTTCCCCACACTTACAAGGTGAACAGGACTGACAGTCATAACAACAGCTGATTTTGAGCAACATTCTAAAGAGGAGATAGTCTTTACATGTTTGATACCTCGCCTAGCCCATCACACACTGAGTGTAGTACGGAATCACAGTGATACAGTAGATGGCACTGGCCTAAAAGGCTTGAAGTTCAGTAAGGGAGACAATAGGTAAATATTCAGTTCTACTATGTATGTGCTCCAAATTCATATTCTGAAACCCTAATCCCTAGTATTCAAAATATAACTATTTGGAGATAAGAGGGCTTTTAAAAGATAATTAAGTTAAAAGAGGTGTCCTCTTTGGCTTTATCTCCAGCCACGTGGGACTTGTTGTCGTCCTTTAAATTTAGTAGGCACAACGACCCCGAAGGTCACTACCCCATTCCCCACAAGACTCCAAATGGCTTCTCAGACCATGCTTAAAGAACACAAGGCAGGTCCCGCACCATGCCACCAGCCTCTCCTGGGGCCCTTCCAAGGTCCCCCACAGCTTGCAAGCCACTGTGGACCTTCCAGGAAGCCATCCAAGACCTAGGTGCATCTTGGCCTCTCCCAGTCTTTCCAAGTTCCTGGCAGCTTGGGTGCCACCGTGAACCTGACAGAAAGCCATCTGAGACTTAGGTGCTTCCCATGCGTGCACCATGGGCCTCTCCTGGGACTCTTTTGCAGCTTATATGCTCCTCCAAGGATCTGCTTGGAATTTATCCCAGGCCTACATCTATCAGCACTGTGCTAGACCCACCAAGAGGCTGCACCAAGCCAAGGTCTATCTGGTGCTGTGAAGGATCTCAGCCTGAAATCCTACTGGGCCCAACCATCCTTCTAAAGGCCACCCAGTCCTGCTGGAAATAGCCCAGGACAAAGAGGAACCCCCATGACCAGCAGCTGAGTAGAACTCACCAGACTGTGAGACCAGCATTTAAGGATGTTTACATGCAAATAATACAGGAGGTTACTAATTTTTCTTTGTTTTGTTTTGTTGATGTTCTGTGTTTTGATTTGGGTTCGGTTGGGTTTTGGTGACGTTGTAGTTGTTGCTGTTCTACTTTTGCACTTCTTTATCTTTCTTTGGTTTAGGTTCTTACTTTTCCTAAAATTGACCAAGTTTCCTCCATTTTTTTCTTCTCTACTTTTTATATTTTTTCTTTGTTACTTTTTGCTTCCTTTTTGTGCATGTCTCCCTTCCTCCCTTTCTTTCCACCTCCTTTTGTCTCTTCATTTGATACTATCTGAGTCTTCCCCTTTTGGTTAACTATTTAAACATAGTACCATAAATATTTCTACATATCTAGAAGTGACACTCTCTCCCCTTCACTCCGAGTTCTCCCTGACTCATCTGAATCTAGTTTCAAGTGCTCATCTCTATCTGTTGCTCCCTGACTGGGGAAGAAGCACTGACAGATTACTCACTATCATAGAAATACTCTTCTGTTTCCCATTATATACCTAAAGCTATCTTACTGTCTGTGTTATATTACTTATATCAATAGTACACTTTAATAAGTCAATAATATGTTCAGCTAGATACACAATAAGGGTATATTGTACCTATTAATCTGGTGGGTAGAGTGATTATAGTGTTAATTTAGCTTCTATGGTCTGCTAGTGAATTGTTAATATTGTATAATATTATAAATGTAAATATTCAAAGTTTGTGTGTTAATATTGCCAAAGACCTCCATACCCCAAATATGCTAACAAATGTTCTGGCTATCGACCACATATAGTTCTGTATTCTGTTTCTTCTGCACCAAAGAGTGAAGAGGATTAAGGTCTTAGCAAAGGTCTGGACATTGAGAATACCTTCAAGATTAACAGTTAAATTAAAAACAGTTATAAATTCTAAACCTGGGGCTAAATCCAAATAACACTTAGGGTAAATCCAAGAAACGTAACTCTGGAATAGAGAGAGTCCATCAACGATACCTGAGTTTCAACTCACAACAGAACGATGAGGAAACAAGGTACCAAGTCACTGACAAAAAAAGGCCCCACACTCCAGAAACTGATACCAGGGATCCTGAAATAGCAGATCTAACAAATAGTTGATTCAATAAAGATGATAATTTCTGGGCTCAGAAGCTCACAAAGGACATAAAAGAGATGTACAGAAAGCTTGAAGCAGACATATAAGGTGTACAAAAAAATAAAAATCATTGACAAGAACTTTGAGGAACTTAAAGAAGAAACAAATAGATAATGAAAGCAGTTCAAGAACTCAGGGAACAATTCAAACTGAACTCCAAGAAGCAAAGAACTCACTGGAAAAAATAAATAACAAGTTTGGACATTTTGAGAATAGATTATCAGACCTAGAAGATAAAGAGGATAAACTGGAACATAGGGGCAGTGAAGTATGTAAAACACAACAACAACAAAAAGAAACAAGAAAGAGATGATTACAACAGCTGATAGATGACTCAAAGAGAAACAACCTCAGAATTATTGGAGTGCAGGAGCTACTGAGGACGGAACAAAAGGCTTAAAGGAAGTATTCAATGAAATTATAGAAGAAAATTCCCAAGTCAAAAGAAAGAAATGAACATTGAATTACTGTAGGCATAGAGAACTCAAACAACTTTGACCAGAAAAGAACATCCCCACAACATCCCCAGCACAAAGAGAGAATTTTAACAACTGTAAAGAAAAGCAGCAGGTGAATTATAATGACAAGCCCATCAGAATAACCCAAACCTTAAAAGCCAGGAGATCATGGAGCAAAATCATCCAAGCATTAAGACAGCTTAAATGCTAACCAAGACTTCTATAGCCACCAAAATTATATTTTAAATTAGAGGAAGACGTTAAAACTTTTCATGATAAAGAAAGCCTAAAGAAATTTGCAACCACTAAACCAAAAATGCAGAAAATAGTTAATCGAACCTTAGATGGGGAAGGGGAGACTAACACTAAAGACCCCAGAGAAAAGGAGACAGCAGAAATAGGAGAACGAGCTGAGAAGAGAGTAGGTCAACTAAATAACACAGAAAAATTATAATGATGACAGGTCATACCAGATACACCTCAATACTAACTCTGAATGTGAATGGCCTTACCTCACCTACAAAAAGACACAGACTGGTTGACTGGACCGATTAAACACACACACACACACACACACACACACACACACACACACACACACACAATTTTCTGCTTATGAGAGACACATTTTACCCATACAGAACTCATACTCACAGACTGAAAATAAAAAGGATGGAATCCAATATTTCACATAAGAACACCCAGGAAACAAGCAGGGGTATCTATATTATTGTTAGAGTCAACAGACTTCAAAACAAAAAAGATGGTCCATATATACTGGTTAAGGAAACAATAGAACAGGAAGAATTCACAATCATCAATATGTATGCTCCCAACACTGGAGCACCCAATTGCAGACCAAAAATTATTAGATCTGAAAGGACATATAGGCCCCAATCATAGAAGACTTCAATAGTTCACTATCACAGATAGACAAATCAGCTAGACATAAAACCCACAAGGAAATACAACAGTTAAATGACACTATAGAAAACTTGAACTTAGCAGATGTCTACAGAGTCTTCCACTCAACATCAACAGAATACACTGTCTTCTCAGCAGCACATGGATAATATTCTAAAATAGACCATATTCTAAATCATAAGTCATGCTTAAATAAATACAAAGAAATTGAAATAATTTCTTGTATACTTTCAGATCACAGTGGAATAAAACTGGAAATCCACAGCAAAAGAAACAGTGGAAATTACCCAAATACACGAAGACTAAATAACTTACTACTGACTAAACAATGGATAACAGAAGAAATCAAAAACTTCATAGCGTTAAATGATGAAGGAAGTACATCGTATCAGAATCTATGGGAGATAATGAAAGCAGTACCTAGAGGGAAATTCATAGCCATAAATACACACATCAAAAAACAGCACAAACACGAACACATTGATGATGCACCTAAAGGTCCTAGAGAAACAAGAACAGTCTAAGCCAAAAAGTAGCAGTAGAAGGGAAATTATAAAGATTAGATCTGAAATTAATAAAGTTGAAATAAAAAACAAGAAAAAGATTAATGAATCTAAGAGCTGTTTTTGAAAGAATAAACAAGACCGACAAACCTCTAGCTAAACTCACCAAAAGAAGGAAAGAAAAAAACTACACATTATACAATTAGTAATTACAAGGGTGAAATTACAACACTCCTCAGAAATTTAGAACATTTAAAAAAAACTATTTCTAACACCTAAATTCCAAAAAGTTAAGGAATTCAGAAAAAATGATGACTTCATAGACATATACAAATTAACAAAATTAAACTAAGAAGACATAAAAACCTTGAATAGCCCCATTACACACAAAAAAAATTGAAGCAATAATAAAGTTTCTACCTACAAAAAACAGTTCAAGACCATATGGATTCACAGAATTTTTTCAGTACTTCAGGGAAGAACTAACTCCAATGCTTCTCAAACTCTTTCATGAAGTTGAAAGAGAAGGAATACTACCAAACTCATTTTTGGAGGCTAGCATCATCCTAGTCCCAAAACCAGACAAAGACTTAACCAAAAAGAAAAATTATAGACCAATCTCCTTAACGAATATAGATCCAAAAATTATTAATAAGATTCTGGCAAATAGAATCCAGCAAGTAATCAGAAAGATCATACGCCATGATCATCAAGTGAGTTTCATTCCTGGGATGCAAGGCTGGTTCAACATACATGAATCAATCAATGTAATACATCACATCAACAAAAGCAAAAATCAAACCCACATGATCATCTCAATTGATGCAGAAAAAGCCTTTGATAAAATCCAACACCCTTTCACAATAAAAAAAAAACTCTGAGAAAAAATAGGTATAGAAGGGCCTTACCTCAAACTGAAAGAAGCCATATATGCCAAAACTACAGCAAATATCATCATAAATGGGGAGAAATTAAAAGCATGTTCTCTTAAATCAGGTACTTGACAAGACTGTCCACTCTCAACACTCTTATTCAATATAGCTTTTAAAACACTTCCCAAAGCAATCAGGCAAGAAAGTGAAATAAAGGGACTATGTATTGGAAAAAAGGAAGCCAAACTATTCCTTATTTGCAGATATAATTATCTACATAGAAGATTCCAAAAACTACAATTCGAAACTCTTGGAAATAATAAACAAATTCAGCTAATTTGCAGGCTACAAAATCAGTACCAAAAAACTAATCACTTTTTTCTGCCCCAACCATGAACTTACTGAGAAAGAGCTCAGAAGAATACCTCCATTTTCAATAGCCTGGTAAAAAATTAAAAACCTAGGAGTATACCTAACTAAGGAAGTACAGGACCTAAATAAAGAAAACTACATTACACTGAAGAAATACATTGTAGAAGATATCAGAAAATGAAAAGACATCTCCTATTCTTGAATAGGCTGAATATAGTTAAATAACTATACTGCCGAAACTGATAATACAGATTCAATGCAATTCCTATCAAAATACCAACAAATTTTTTCACACATACAGAAAAAACAGTTCTCAAATTTTTATGGAACCAAAAGAGACCTAGAACAGCCAAAGCAATCCTGAGTAACAAAACTGAGGCAGGAGCCATTATAATCTGAGACATCGAGGTATACTACAAAGCAGCAGGCCTAAAAACTACCTGGTACTGGCACAGAAACAGACAGGTAGACCAATGAACAGAGTTGAGAATGCAGAGATGAATTTAAACGCCCTCAGCTACCCGATCATTGATAAAGGAGCCAAAAACATACACTGGAAAAAGGATAGCCGCTTCAACATGCTCTGCTGGGAAAACTACATTCACATGCACAAAAATAAATCTAGACACACACCTGTCACCATTCACCAAAATTAAATCAAAATGGATCAAAGACTTAGACATTAAAACTGAAACACTGAATTTCCTGGTAAACTAAGTAGGCAAATATCTGAAAGATACAGGTTTAGAAAAGGGCTTTAACAAGACACTAAAAGCAAAAGAAATAGGCCCCAGAACTAACAAATGGCATTATGTCCAATTAAAAAGTTTTCACATCACAAAGGAAATTATCAACAGTGTAAAAAGAGAACTGAGACAGAATGGGAAAAAAATATTCACCACCAATACCTCAGATAGGAGGCTTATAACTAGAATATACAGAGAACTGAAGAAAAATCCCTAAAAACCAAAGATCTGATTGAAAAATAGGCAAAGAATAGGCAGTTCTCAGAAGTTCAAATGGTACATAAATGCATGAAAAGATGTTCAATATCCTTAGCCATTAGAGAAATGCAAATCAAAACATCTCTCAGACACCATCTAACTCAACTGAGAATGGCGTATATCAAGAACACAAACAGCAATCAGTGCTGGAGAGGCTGTGGGGAAAAGGGGACCCACCTGTACTGCTGGTGGGAATGTAAACTGGTACAACCACTATGGAAATTCCTCAAAAGTTTGGAAATAAGTATCCCCTTTGATCCAGCAATACATCTTCTGGAAAACTTCCCAAAAGAGTTAAAAATAACATATAACAGAGATACATGTATACCCATGTTCACAGCAGCACAACTAACAATAGCTAAAATGTGGAAGACACCAAAATACCCATCAACAGATGAATGGATACATGAATTGTGATATTTATACACAATGGATACTACTCATTGATAAAGACAGAGAGGTTGGAGACTTCTGTAGATAAATGAATGCAAATTGAGACCATCGTGTTCAGTGAAGTGAGTCAGAAGGAAAGGGTTAAAAATAGAATGGTTTCTCTAATATGAGAAATTAAGATCTCAATTATTTCATAGAACTAACTGAGGGGAATAATGGGAGTTGAAGAGGAGGGGAAAGGGGTAGGAGCTTTGAAAAGGAAGAGGGAAAGTATTTGTAAATTTGCTACAACATACATATGCACAAAATACTCGATATCAATGTTAACAATATGCATTGCATCTATACATATCAATAAAATAGGGAGAAAAAGGTTAAAAGAGGTCATGTAGGCAGATCCTAATCTAATGCAGTTGGTATCCACATAAGAAAGGGAGATTAGGATACAGACACACTCAGGGACGACCACGTGGAGACAGTGCAAGAAGATGGCCATTTGCAAGCCAATAAGTGAGGCTCAGAAGAAAGCAACTCTGCCAATGCCCTGGTCTCAGACTTTTGGCCTCCAGAATTGTGAAGACAGAAACATTTTCTTGCCTAAGCTATCCAATCTGTACTCTGCCTATTTCAGTCCCAGCAAAATTAATACACCATACAAAATAGATTAAAGAAGTGAAACTGACCCAAGTCCAGATGTACTATTCCCATAGAACCACGTGGTTCCTATGTTGCACTATATGGTAACTGTACACCCACTTATCCGTAGTATCCAAGCCACTACTTCCCCGATTAGTAGGACGTGGAAACATACGCTGTTTTCCTCGGCACAATTCCTAGCAGCTAGTAGCTATTAATTAAATAGGGGGAAGGAGGAGTAGCTCAGCAGTTAAAGCACTTGCCTAGCAAGTGCTACACAAGCGCTAAGTACTGGAGTTCAATTCCCCAGCACGCCTTGTAATCCCAGAACTCAGGAGGCTAAGGCAGGCAGACTGTCTTGAAGGCCAGTCTAGGGTATAAGGTGAATTCAGAACCAGCCTGGACTACAGAGTGAGACCCTGTCTCACAAAATAAAATATTCATTAAACGAAAACTCATGCAAACATTTTTATCTTTCCTATGTTTCAGAGTAACCAGTTAAAGACAGAAAGTTCTTCTTATAAAAATACTATAGCTAATAACTGTAGAGTTAGGCAATTGCCATCAAATTTATTTTTATGAAAAAAAATAGATTTTTCCAATGAGTGAAAGGTGTTTGTGAAAATTGGGAGGAAATTTACAATTAAAATATCACATTGACACTGCCTCATCTCATTAGCCAATCTCAAGATATATGATAGGTAGATGAAGAGATATCATATCTAATGATAAGACACAAGAACATGGCAACATCTTTGAAGACTATTTCTTTAGAAATTACACAAGTAGCTAATTTAATCTTCAGATCTAACTATATCTGGAGCTAGAAAAACAAGGTAAAACAGCATTGGAGTAGCTATCAGTGAAATCCAGGATGTAGGAGGGAGATTTTACACACACACATACACACACACACACACACACACACACACACACACACACACACACACAGAGTCTATGCAGTATACATAAACTTAGCCTAAGTTCTACAGTGAAAAACTATTCACCTTATTTTATTCATCATTTCCCAAACTCACACAATGGAATCTCTTTCTACACTAACATCATGGGCCACACATGAGAAATGCATTCATTTTCAGCAAGGAAAATGGAGCAAGTTTATTATATTGCTGCTCTATTTTATGAGAGAATATTAATGCATGACATAGCTATTATGGAAAAGTAATCATCTATTTAGTAAACATTGCATGTTCACAGTACCATCTTTAATTGATAAACAACTATTTTACTCTGTCAAAGAGTAATATTGCTTCCTTCCAAATGTTTGAACCCCTAACTATTATTCTTTCCAAAATGCTCATGACCCCTTTTCTTATCTAAGTTTATTGGACAATTTATTTCCTAGATAAAAAAGTAAAACAGAAAGATGAAATTTACATTTTTCTAGATTTCCTCACAATTTAGTGTCATTGATAATACTAACACAAAGCCAAAATTTTACAGAAATGAGTGAAAATTCTTTTTTTTTTTCCCTCCAAATGTGAATTCTTTAAACTGAAAGTCAAAGGCTCAGAGCATAGCTTAGCATTTAAAGTATTTGCTTGGCAAGCAGTAGGCCGTGGATTCGGTTTCTCAATACCAAGTAAGCTGGGCATGCTGGCACAGGAGATTGAGGCAGGAGGTTTGCCATGAGTTGGAGGTCCATTTGTGCTACATAGTGAGTTCAGGACCAACCTCAACTACAAAATGTGTCTTAAACATAAAGATTTAAACACTGACAATAACAAGGAAAAGTAGAGCAACAATTTCAAACTGGATGATTTTAGGAATGTTGTCCACATAGAACCAGAAAATTGCCACTTTTTCCTATTCTTCATACTTTCTCAATTTTCATTCTTTCCTGAATTCAGGTATCTTTGTGGATCTGCCACGTTGGTGCAGTGACTGATGAGACCATGAACAGCACTTCATGGATTTTCAACCCTTTCATGCTGAAGCCCATCATGGAAGAGTCCCCAAAACCAGCAACTGTGGCTGAATTACGGGAACTCTATTAGGCAGGCCCCATTGCCCTCTGAATCAACCTTCCCTGTCCACTGTGCTCTGTATGTCCTAGAACAAACTTCTTGATTCCCATCCAGATTTTCACTGAATTATATTTTTAACAAATAGTCAAATCACAAAGCTTCATGATTAGCATAACACAGACAAGTTTCTAAAAAAAAAATTAAACATATTCTGTGAGCTAGGAACTATACTATGTGTTTTCCATGTGTTATAAATATTTTTTGAGACAGAGTATCGCCCTGTAATCCAGGCTGGTCCTGAACTTACTATATAGCCCAGGCTGGCCTTGAATACACAGCAATCCTCCTGCTGGGTGCCTGGATTACAAGTGTGAGCCATCATGCTCATTTATACGTGCTGGGGAATCGAATTCAGGGTCTTGTGCTTGCTAGGCAAGCAGTCTAAACCCTGTGCTATTCTTCCATCTGCACAAATATTTTTTAAAAAGATGAACCTATCAAAACACCAACGTTCTTCACAGAACTAGAAAAAAATTCTAAAATTCATATCCAACCGAAGAGACCAGAATAGCCAAAGCAATCTTAAGCAACAGACAAAAGTAGGTGGCATCATAATTCTGGACAACAAGTTATATTAGAAAGCAACAGAAATAAGGAAAAAAACATACAGCATTGGCACAAAAACCGAACAGGTGCATCAATGGGACAGAATTTGGGCCTGAGAGACAACCTCAACCACTCTCAGCCATCTGACCTTTGATAAAGGGGCCAAAAACATACACTGCAGAAAGGAAAAACTCTTTAATAAATCGTCCTGGGAAAAATGGTTATCGACATAAAGAAGAATGAATCTAAACCTCCATCTTTCACTAAAATCAAATCAAAGTGGATCAAAGACCTAATTTTTTTTTGAGACAGGGTCTTTCTCTGTAGTTCATGATGGTCCTGAGCTCACTATGTAGTCCGGGCTGTCCTTGGATTTGTGACAATCCTCCTCCCTCAGCCCACGGAGTGCCAGGATTACAGGCATGCACCACCACACCTGGCTTCACGTGCTGCTGGGGAATTGCGAAGATCTAAAAATTAAAAAGGAAACACTGACCCTCCTAGAGGGCAAAATAGGTCAAACTCTTGGAGACACAGGCGTAGGAGAAGACTTTCTGAACAGACCACCTGTTGCAAAAGAAACGACAACAAGAAATAACAACAGGAATTGTATCAAATTATATTAAAAAGCTTCTATACAGCAAAGGAAATAATACGCCGAGTGAAGAGATAACTCATGGAATGGGAATAAAGTCTGCAACCTACTCCTCAGAGAGAGGAACAATAACTAGAACATTCAAAGAAATGGGAAAAAATAGACCCCATAGACCCAACTTAAAAAGGCAATTGAAATGAATAGTTCTCAGAAGTACAAATGGCAATAAATATATGAAAAGAATGTTCAACAAATATATGAAAAAAATGTTCAACACCTTCATTCAATATCTTAGCCATCAGAGAAATGTAAATCAAAACAACACTGAGATTCCTTCTTACCCTGGTGAGAATTCAAAACAGAACAGATGCTGGTAAGGATGTGGAGTAAAAGGAACCCTTCTACATGCCAGTAGGAGTGTAAACCAGTACAACCATTATGGAAAACAATATGGAGACTCCTCAAAAAACTTAAAAGTAAGTATTCTATTTGACCCAGTAATTTCTCTTCAGCGTATCTTTCCAAAAGAGTTAAAAGCATCATATGATAGAGATCTATGCACAGGCAGTACAGCTGATAGTAGGAAAACCATGGAAGATGCTGAAATATCCATCAACAAGTCAACGGATAAAGAAAATGGGACACAGAGACACAATGGAATACCACTCTGACTCAAAGAAAGATAAATATGAGTCATCTGTGGAAAAATGGAAGCACTCTGTGACCATTATGCTTAGTGAAGTGAATCAGACCCAGATGATTAAATATCACATGGTTTCTGTAACTTGAGAAATCAAAAGTATAAGTAATAGAGCCAAACAAGTGAGATGTTAGGAAGCAGAGAGCTGGACTTGTGGAAGGGGGAGGGTTATCAGAATGAGGGAAGGTAGGAAAGGGAGAAGGGAAGTAAATATGAATTTGATGCAATACCTGTGTCTACATATTCCTCAATTTTAATGTAACTATTATATATCATAAATGCATACTAATAAAAATAATTATTGGGAAAAATATGAGAGAATGGATTAAGAAATAATAGATATTCTAAAGAACAAAGAAACATTTTTTCAAGTTGTTTTAAAGAGAAATTGCCTTGAGAATTGTACATACATGATTTCTTTTCCTCTTACATATTTTTCACTGAAAGAATGTGTATTCAGGGCTGAGTGGACGCCAGGCTCCGCCCTGCTGAGGAGAGCAGGCAGGAGAACAGGTGGGGAAAGGACCTTACACAGGAATAGAAAGAGATGCTGAGTGGACAATGTGGGGAGTGCAGTCCTGAGTCTGCAGGGCAGCGAGAAGGTGCAGGGTCAGGGTCAGAAGGCATCGATGTCCAACAGCATGTGCTTCACAGGACGTTAGTCATGACTGAATGTTTTGCCAAGATAATTCTATGTCTCCTCTTGCTTATGTAACAGCTGTCAGCAGTTTTATATTATAGAAAGGGAGAACAATAACAGAAGGCAGGAGGCAGAACTGCTAGATGCTTTTGAATTCATTGCCTTAACCCACATTTACTAACCTTCACAATCATTTCATAGAGCTAACTGAGGGGAATAATGGGAACTGGTGTGATGGGGAGGAGACGGGAGGGTCAAAAAGGGAGAGGGGAAGGATTTGTAATTTTGCCATGATATGTAAATGCACAAAATATTCAAGATCAATGTGAACAGTATCTATTGCATATATACAGGTCAATAAAATGAGGAAAAAAGGTTAAAAGAGGTCATCTAGGCAGGTTCCAAGCATCCATTGTACCATTGATTTTTCTAATGACTATGCAGGTTTTCTATTTCATCTATTATTATTCCTCATGTATTTCATGTAAGAGTTTATATAAAGTTATATTATGTAAGAGATTTTTATGTTATATTGTTCAGAATTTTTTCATTTTACTTGTCTGTCAGATTTATTGATGTAAAGTTTTATTATCTCATAATTATTCTAATCTCTGTAATCTGTGGTTATACCCTATTTTTTCATTCTTATTATTCACTTGCAGCTTATTCCATTTTTACTGATTTTTTATTTTTATCAATCTTGACAAAGCCTTTGCAGTTTTCTTCATCTTTCAAAAAATCTCTAATTTTTGATTTAGTGAGCTTCTACTAATTTTTTTCAATGTCCAATCTTATCTTTATGATTTCTAGTAATCTTTTCTGTTATCTTCCTCACAATATAAACTATATGCTTTATACAGCCCTGCTCTTACTGCATTGTTAACTCTCTTTCCCTGATGTAACTTCTTCCAAACTTTTTAACTTCTTTGCCTGATTGCAATTTTATTCAACCATTAAATGACTTTTTGGTTTTTCCCATTTATCTTACTAATTAGGTTCCCTAAACTACCTTCTATATGCATTTCACACAACAGCTCTGTCATTTAAATGTCTGGATCCTATCTTCAGTCTTGGTTATCCCCTTGCCTAACAAAATCTCCTTTATTCAGTATCCTTACACAGAAACATGACATTCCTATCACTGCTTTTTCACCCATTAAAGAAAATATCAATTTGAGGTCTCCTAGATACTATTATGACATCTCATCTACATCAAGAGGAGATCGACCTTGTTCCCAATTTCTACAGCCACACTTCACCATACACCAACTTGATCTATAGTGTCCCTAAACTAATCCCACCTGCCTTCTTCTCTCTGGAATCCTTCATGCACTGGCCCTCTATAATTTACTGTCTTTATTCTTGAAGACAGTTTCATGTTGATACCATTTCTTGAATTTCTAAGGATTTACTTTGAGAGGAGAAGGAGTCTATAAAGATTTTTTCAGTCTGCCATCTGGAAGAACTACTCTCTATGGCTTTTGTAACATTACCAGAAATATTTAATGGCTCTAACTTAGAATGCACAGAATCTCAATAGGATCCAAAAAACCCATTTCACTGAAATACAGTGGTTCAGGCCTGTAATCCAAGCACTCCGGGAGGCTAAGCCAAGAGGAACTCAAACTGAGACTAGCCTGGGAAATTCAACAACTCAGACCCTATCTCAAAGTAAAAGATAAAATTTGGCTAAGATATAGTTAAACTGTAATACATCTTGGAAGATATATTTCTCCCTTACCTCTAATATTTTTATCTTTCTTATTAACCAAAAGTTAGGAGCCCAGCTCTTTCTTTCCTGTCACCAAAAGCCGTCACGAGAGTCCATGAAAGTCCCTTCACAATTCACTTCCTAAGCCCGACACATGCTTTTTGCTTCTGTTATCTTACTGAAACTTCTCTTAAATGTCATCAAAACTTTTCCAGTTGCCAAATTCATCAGTTCCCTTTCGGCTTCATTCCCTCGCTTCTTTGTTTCCACCGGCAATTCCCATCTACCTATTCAGATCAGTTGTCTCTTCCCTGCACAGTCACAGCACATCACAACAGTCTGAAAGACACTGGACAGCACCTGTCAAAGACTCTTGTCTTTTCCATTTTTATGTTCCCAGAAATGTGGCTAAGTAGAGAAAACAGCGCAAAAGACAGTCACGGGGGCTTGCAGATCAAGACGGTGAATTGAGTACACCCTGCCATCATCTACACCAACACAAGTTTGTTCCACTGAATTCATCTGAATTCCCAGTTTAAGCTCAGAAAGCAATGACTGTACAGTTCTACTTCTGCAGGTACAGAGTTTCTAAAGACAGATGACAAACGAAGCAAAATAATACTCTCTGAATTTTAAGATTGTTCAAAATGTGGTCCAAAGAAATGTTCATTAAAATTTTTCATCTTCTGTAATCTGCTAGTAGCCTTTCTGTTCTTCCACTTCAAATAAAGTCTCATGGGCAGCACCTTGTTTTTATGCTGTTATCTTGGTCCCCCAGTTAGTCTCTCGCAACACACAAATATGTCTTATTTCTTCAAATGTTGAATAACTTGACTTTTGTCCCCATCTTTATCAGTTAGGTTCCTTCTGATCTCTTTTATAACAGTTCCACACAATAGAGCTTTGTTACTTGAACATATACATTATGTCTTCTGTCTTTGTCAACCTTTTGTCTAACAAAAACTCCCCTACTCAATGAATATTTACTCTAGCAAAAGTCCCCTTAGGTGGTAGGTTCTTCTTTTTTTATGTTTCTCTCTTAAGAATTACTTCATGCAATTTTTGTTCTTTTTCTTTCTTATCAGGAAGAGAAAAAATATGTGAACTTGTTTGGTAATTTTTATCCTGTCAAGCTCAGAATAATTACATGTGAAATACATTGTGGACTTCTAAAATATCTATTTGTTTTCTACTGAAAATATGATTTGCCTAATATTCTTTACTTTATTCAGGATAAGCTTCCCTTACTAAGATTCCCAGGCCTATCTGTCTTCCTAGGAAGCACACTTATCACACGACAGTTCCTCCATCAGCTGTGAGCCTGGTAAGATAGAGCACTGATTCAACTTAAATGAAGCAACTTTATCACTTTCACAAAAGGCCATGTGAGACTATACAAGTCTAGGATTCATGGCAGAGTGGCTCCTTACACAGCTCAGGAAAGCTTCCCAGATGGAGTCCTGGCTGGCCATGTTCCATATCTCACTGCAGCTAAAATATCCCCATACGTTCTTAGAGGGAAGGGAGAGTTGGCTGGGTTATTTCCACCAGTTTCCACTTGTCTCAAGATGTTGAATCTCTAGAACATTTTATAGTTGGAAACTCCAAGCAACAAGGTGAGCGAAGAGCTGGGTCACAAAAGCCATCAGGCGATTGTCCTGCACTTCCTTGTGTAGTTGATGGTCACACTACTGATATATCTAAAGCAGAGTTTCTTAGATTATCAGTTTTTGATACTTGTGGAATTTTAACAGGTTTCTCAAAACTTGTCAAAAGTTGGTAGTAAACTGACATTTGGGTTCAAAATTTCATTGTTTTAGAACTGCTGTGCTCACCGCAGAAAAAGGAAACTTTTAACTCATTATTTACCACTCTTGTGATGCACAGAACACATTTCTCACATGAGAAAAGAACCTATGACCAAACGTCATATAAACAAATTCATATGGAATAGCTTCTCTGATGCCTGCCTGGGTACACAGCACTGCCCAGAACTCCATGAAAAAATCAATTACTGCTTAAAGGTTGAGTTTTATAAGCATAACTTGGAAACTGGACAGTGGCTTATCACTTGCACGTGAACGCATCTGTCTTCTTCCTTCTAGAAACACCTCCCTGATTCAAGGGCGCTTCTTACACAATATTATATTGAACAAATTAACAATTTAAATCACTCTTTTGTACCCACTTGTTATGTTTTCTTTGTCTGATTTTTAAAACAATGTAATCCACCTTGAAATGTTTAACTGGATGGATGAAAAAATAATTTGATCCACTGTTCTGAAAATACAATTTCTAAGACGCCCTAGTAGTTCACACTACCAGAATAAAAAATACTTGAGCCTGGTATCTCCTCTCCTTTTGGGGATCTTTCCTCAATTAACTTGTTCATAAACACAGACCGACAAACCACTGTGGTCACGGAAAACAGATCTTGTTGCTATAAAACACCAGAAATTTTCTTTTATTTACTTTTTACTTTAAACTGAAAGCACATGCTTATCAGGGGATAATTCTAGGAGCTCACAATCCCAACTGAACATGAAGATAAGGCTGTATTTCTACGCAGTTTTCCAAAGGAGAAAAAGATGTGATTTTTAATAAAGGAAATCACTAGCAAAGCCCATAGTATGCTTCTGTAAGGAAATTCACTTTTCTGGTTTCATGTGTGTTTCCCAAAAACTGCTACCCTGACCCTTCATCTGTGGCTTGAAGATACAAAAGAGAGTAATCTAACAGCAACCTCGTATTTCTATTTGCTCAGCAGGGATGGTATGAGCTCTATCTGACTGACTGCCTTTCTGACAACAGCAAGCAAATGACAGCTCCACTCCTGCTGTCCTGGGTAAAGTTGTGCTTCTAAACTGCTCTCGCTCATGCTCGCTCTCTCTCTCTTGCGCATTTTCTCTCTCTCTCTCTCTCTCTCTCTCTCTCTCTCTCTCTCTCTCTCTCTCTGCAGTTCCTCCAGCTGTCACAGCAATGTCTCACAGATTTGTCAGTCAGGTCAGCCGAATGTGTTCTACATGTGTTTGCTTTAAAAAACATATTTAGTCCCCATATTGTCAAAAACATCTAGTTAAGTTACCTAAATAATTTGGTCTTTCCAGTATGTGAATCGGTTGCCATGGTAACAGATGTTCACAGAGACAGAGTTGCAATTTCATATTAAATTATGCTTTTTCTCCACTTCCCACAAGCTTCACTTTTATATCCTCTGTCCTCGGAGAAGGAGAGGAGAGACACAAGTAAAAATCCAGTCTTCTATGTATCACACTACTTTTGTGAAAAGTTCAACATTCACTTAAAAATCTACAGCATAATGGTATTTCATATCACTCTTGGTGTTTAGTAAGACCTGAAAATACGGGTCCCAGTAACTAAGAAGAAAGGGGGGAAAGTATCAGGCTCTGTCCTCCAACTGCACTCCAGATGAAATTAAAACTACACAACTCCATTGACTGGTCATCTCGAGACAAAGAACAAAAGCTTAATCACATATCTAGACAGGGTAATTAAAGTCAAGACCACAGAAATCTAATTCTTCAAGTACACCCATGCATAATAACCACTTTTGGAATCGCAGTCTATACTGAAAAGACTCAGTGTCTCTATAGAATCTGTGCTTTTTAATTATGAGGCATTTCACATGGCGAAGACTCTTGGGTGAGGGAGGGCAGGGAGAAATTCAAAGAACCATGGGAGGAGGACTTATCCTCTCCACAGACTCTGAAACTGGTAAGTTCCAATCTTTGTTTTGTAAGAAAAAATAAAAACAGTGCTTTTCCAAGAAGTCATTGCAAAACCGCTCTCTGAAAAAGGCATATGGTAAAACAGAAAATGATGGTGGGGGTGGAATACAAGACCAGTTCTATCTCTTACTAGATGTGTGGCTTCGGTCACATTATTTCCCTTCTCTGAGGCGCATTATCCCTTTAGGAGAAAAATATCTACATGAAAAAGAGTCTCACTTCAATAATCTAATGAGATCTCATGTGGAAAACGTGCAGTTGGGCAAGGTCTTGGTAAATGTTCATTCTTTCAGTTTCACACCTCCACTGAGAATCTCAGAATGAAGGAGGAGGAGGAAGAAGAGGTAGTACTCTTGCAACCTGACCATACAGTTTCTTCAGCGGCC
>PVKB01001423.1:347605-419759 GCA_004027205.1 Ctenodactylus gundi
GGAGGGGAGGGGAGGGGAGGGGAGGGAAGGGGGAACACTGGGTCTTTAAATAACATTGACTCTGCTCTGCCTGGAGTCCTTAATACACATAGAAGACGTACATGGCTGAGTGTCGCCCCTAGTGAGAGCCCTCTGCTGCCTTCTTCTCGCCTCTACTGTAGCAGCCTTTCTCATTGTCCACCTTGGCGGGTGACCTCTACCTTAAGCCTCCTTCCAGCTCCATTTTCCTAAAATGTTCAGTCTATAATCCTGTAACTCCAAGGGCACAGTACTACTAAGAAGTATTAGTTAATGCTTGCTGCAATTGCAAATGAATCCTAAAAACTTAGGGATTTTCTATCCCAGGTATCTTTTAATACAATACTCTAGGAACCTAAGTTTGGTCAACAGTTAGGGACCTGAGGACCTGCTCTCCCAGTCAGTGCACAGAAAAGATTATAAATCTCTAGAGAAATTGTTATGGGCCAGGCCTAACATTGCACCCATATTTGCTGAAGAGAATAAATTACATGGTCATATTAAACTGCAAGCAAGACACAGTCCAACTGTGTGCTTGGGAGAAAAGTACATAAATTTGATTAGCATCTTGCTATCTATGCTGAAAAGGATCCAATACTAAGATCTGAGAGCTGGAGTTTTAGAATGACTCTTAGTTCCATATCTCCGTGCATGGTGATCTGAAGTTTGGCTGCAAAAGTTTTCTGAAATTTGCTTTAGAACCTATCCACAAAACTGTGAACTGCTTGAAAGCTCAGCTTTGGGCATTTAGTAAATGTTTTCAGGTGGAAAATTCTATGAGAAAATGTGCTGTGATTTATAATCAACCTATTTATAAATAGGCTTTAGTAAGAAGCTCCATCTGTAAATCAAGAACTAAATATACATGCGTGAGCATAAATGCATATGTTATATTTTGCAAAATGAGCTAGTGTAAAGTTAGATGTAAATCAATTTTTATTGGCTTCCCTTTTCCAACAAGGTTACATGCTTATTATCCAAGAGAAACAGGGACAGGACTAGGAGAAAGCATCTCTCCGTGACCACCTGGGATTTGTTCTGTACAATGCATAGTCTGTTATAGATTTGTTGCAAAGAAACTTAACATCATTAAGTACAAATTAATTAAATATACTGTCTTTTATTAACCTCCAATGAAACAATACAAAGTTTTATGAGGATAAAATTCTGGATCTCTTTTATTGAATCATGGCAAACTTTTATAGTCTTACACATAAGTAAATATGCAACTTCAAACATATGCTTGAAGAGAATGCAAAAGACTGCTGGCAATCTAATCACTTAGGCAAAAAAAAAAACAAGGTGGTATCTTTTCTTTTGATGACAAATAGCTCTTTATAATTCTCTGTCAACATAATCTTAAATTGCATTGTCCATTTTAAGGCACAGCAAAATGATGGGCTTAGAAATTAGTGCCAGGAAATGTTAGGGCTGCCGGGAAGTTGAACAATACATTCTTGATTAGAGAAATATGCACAAACTGGATCCCAGACACAATTTGCATTATAAGATATTTCCATAACACTTATAGACATGTGGACATAAATCATATTTTGTGATGTTTGAATTTATGCTTGTAGAACTGAATCAGAATTACCGAAATGCGACAGAAAGAGTCCTGATCTAGGCATCCAGAGATCTGAATATTTGAATCAACTCTACATTTATTGTCTAAACTTGAATAAATCACCTGATTTCTCTGAGCTTTTGATCTCCCTTCATAAAACTGCAGTTTAAATGACTTTTTCTGTATCTAGTATTCGATGTATTTTTTTAACTTTTTGGAATTTTCATTTCCACTACTAGAAAACTGTTTATAAAACTATCTATCTTGTTTTTGTGCCGAGGATGTCTTTTAGGTAAAAAAAAAAAAAAAACAAAAATAAAAAACCACACACTTGAATGGCTGAGAATGCAGCTCAGTAATACAGCACTTGCCTAGCACACACTGAGGCCCTAGAATCCACTTTAACCCATATAACACACACACACATACACACACACACATACAAGAGCACTTTGGGAATGCTATGCAAATATACATTTTAAACAGAAGTAATTACATTCAGAATATCTGACTCCTTTGCATAACTACATAATCTGAACCCAAGGGTAGATACAGTGAAGTTTAAGAGTTGATAACACTAATTCCTGTAAAGATCACTTAGAAAGCTGAGCTATTTTCATTTTTGATAAGCTAGAAAAAGCCAGCCTAAATACAAAGAAACACTATTTACTGTCAGAGAGCTAAGAATCTTATGTCACAGTTCATTATCATGGTTGCTGTAGCCTGCCCAAGCTCGAATGTCTCCTAGAATCCCACGCAGAAGACACTTATACAAAAGCTAAGTCTACAGAAAAGCAAGGTCTTTGGGTAGAGGTCAGGCAATAGAGCCTTTAAGAAGTGCATCATTTTCTGAGACAGCCGGGTCTATAAAGCTCAAGGAGTAAAACTATAGAAGAAAAAGAAAATCTAGGTGTGTCTACACATCAGTTAAAGCAGAGGGTGGTGGTGCAACAGCACAGAAGGAAGTCCTAGTGTCATTCCACCCATTCCTCATGAAAGCCTGCCTGTTGAGACTGTCCTAAAAATGATGCCTTCGCATCTTTTGTGTCGGATTTCTCGGGGTCTAAACAGAGCAGTGGAGTGAGTCCTGGTCTCGGTAATGCTCAAGAGAAAGACTTTTGGAGCCACTTCTGGTTGGTTTGAACTCTTTCCTTGCCTTCTTAGTGAAATTAGGTGAAGCGCTTAAGCTCTTAAACTTCAGTTCCATCCATATTAAGGGAACCATTACTCAGTTTCCAACTGCAAAAAGAGAATGAAAAAACAAAAAATCTTTTTATGAGACCAAGTCTTGCTCTGTGGTCCAGGACCTGAACTCACTATGGAGTCCAGGCTGGCCTTGTACTCTGAGCAATCCTCCTGCCTCAGCATCCAGAGTGCTGGGATTACAGGCACGCACCACCATGCACAGCTTATGTGCTGCTGGGGAATCGAACTCAGGTACTTAGTGCTTAACTTAGCACACTTGCTAGGTAATCGTTTTAACTGCTGACCCATTCCTCCAGCCCATGAATTAAATTTAATTGGGTCACTGTAAAACTGAGACAAGAAAAAAAAAATACATACATAAAAGCTTAGTATACTGCTGGACACAGGAGCTGTTGGGTTGTTAGCCAGGAATATCAAGGCTCAAGATTACCACCGTTAGTTTTCTATAATCTCACCCCTTTGTCTCTTCATTTTTAACTCTCCCCACTAAGCATTTTATAACTGCTAATTATGATTATGACCCATTGTGAGGTCAACTGAGTGGAACACAACTATCAATTATTGGAGTGGAATAGAAGAGAAGGGAAAGGAAGGGAAGAGAAGCGAGGGGAAGGAAAAGGAAAGGAATGGAATGAAACGGTATGGAGTGGGGGGCGGGATGGGGTGGGATGGGGTGGAATGAAGTGGGGTGGACAAGAGTGGAATGGAATAGAGTGGAGCGGAACTGAACGGAGTGGAGTAAACAGAATGGGGGGAAGGGATGATCAGAATAGAATACATTAGAAAACTGCAAAATTTAAATACATCTTCTGCAATGAGATCTTGGTTATGTGCAATTTAAGGATATAGATATTAGTGAGATAGGGTTAAAAGAAGAATTTCCAAACATGAGATGCTATCAAAAATGTCAGAACTGTAACTGTAAGCTTTCCATTATAACCCTCTACAATCAATAGTCCATTGTGAGCAAAATTTCCTATGTCCTCCAATTTTTTCTGAATATTCTTTTGTTTTCTTACAGCAAATCAATACTACCTAACTTTCCGTGCAGCAGAATATCCTGACAGGCTTTGTAAAAGAGCGTTTCTAAAAATACTTCCTGAGGAATCCTCAAGTTTAGTATTCCTCACCTGTGTATTGCTGTTCCTTGAATAGAAGCCAGAAGTACCACCTCAGTTCGCTTCTAATCTTCTAAAGAATAAACGCAGTAGAAGGAATTGTGTACCACTCCTTAGCTCAGTAAACAAAAATCAACAACCCTAAGGAGATGCTCTTACTCTCTTGTATGGTCTCTCTATCTCTCCCTCCCTCCCTTCCTACCTCTCTCTCTCTTTCGCTCATTCTTACTCTCTTTCTCTCCATTTCTTTCTGATATCATCACTCTGGGATAAAGAGCTGTAATGTGTTAATATAAGCAGCCTCAAGCTAGGAAGGGAATTCTCTCGTCACAGATCATTCACTGTAGTTACACCACCAGCCAACAGTATAGACCCATGAGAGACTATGGAACAGGGGCAGCCAGCGAATATTCCTTGATTCTTGTCCCTTCAAACTATCAGAAAACGTTTATTGTTTTCAACTGCTGAGTTTTAGCATAACATATTACACAGCAATAACCAGCTAATAGAGTTGTTAAGAGACGAGCTAATGGGCCCATCCTGACCTGTCTATCTAATCACTAGGCTGGAGTAGGGCCAGAGATTTTAAAGTTCAAGATCCTAAGTAAGGCTGGCTCAGGACCAAAATTTGCAAAGAATGTTCTAAGCCAAGTCATGCTCTCACTGAGGACTCCGCTGTTCCTGCAGCCCTTTTGGCAATAATCATTTGGGTACACTGCTGCTCTCTCTGGCTCACATGGCCCTCAGTCCACTGGGCATTCCTCCAACTCTCCCCTTACCCACTCCCCACCCTAGAAAGGAACCCCATCTCCTCCCTGAATGGAAGGAAGCTACCAGATTACCTTTTAGAAGGTCCAGTGTACTCTCTAATGGCACAACTCTGATTAATTGGCCATTTATTTGTCCAAAAACACTGTAGAATCCAGAAAAGCCTTTTCTTTCTCACATACTCAATTCTTGCAGCTGAAAGCTAGCTACCCAGGTCAGTTTCTGAAACGTTATTGTCAAGTTTTAACATACTCTCAACATGTAGAAGATGTACAATAGCAAGAATTCTCAAATACACAAAATAAACCATCCAACATTTTAAATTTTACCCCATGTGATCCATCCAATGCATTTATGGTCTCAGTTACTCTCTTTTCTCTGGATCCATGTCCCTTTGCCGTGTAACTCTGCAGCACTGCCCACTCTGAATCTGTGTTATGCTACGTGGCTTTCTTTGGCCAACGGGATGCTAGTAAATGCAAATGCGAACATAGGCTCTATAGGCCTTTCCCTACTGGGCTTGTTCACTCTTGCCTTCTTCCACTGCCATGAGAACATGTCTGCATTAGTATGCTAGCAGGTGAAAGACACACGAAACAAAAACAAGTCACATCAGTCCTCTCTGACAAGACCATCCGAGCCCAGCCAAGGGCTAACCAATCGCCTACTCAGGGGAATAACCCAGCCAGTCAGCACCACGGTTCAGCTGACTCACAGCTAAACATACAGACACATGTGTTATTAGACAAGGGGCTCATACTGAGCTCAGCCAGGCCCAGACCAAGTTAGCTGAACCCCCAAATGCCTGAGGAAAAAAAATAGTTATTATAAACTGTTAATATTTCATAAAACAATCATAGAAAGCCTTTTCTCTTTATAGTATGAGATCTAAGAATCAATAGATTGTATTTACTAGAATTTACTAGAATGTATTTAGTAGAATTTCATGAAATTTAGTCTTTATATCTCCTAGATTATTTTGAATAATGCATTAATATGTATTATTTAATATGTATTAAATATGCATCATTACATACCATAGTATACCAAAACTTAGATTACCCATTATTGTACTAATGGGGAGGGTACTGAGTAGTAAGAATAATTATGCCAAAGACTCCTATTGGAAGACATCAAATTTCTGCTAGATGAGTTGACTGACATAAATTTCTGCACTAAGTACATTCTGGAAATGCTCTCCATCTCTGAATATCATGAAAAAGAGAGCTCTGACCCCTTCTCAAGGCAAGCAACTGGGATCATCTTGGAGGGTTCTCTCCAAGGACACTGGTTTGGTCCAGCTGAGAAGTTAGCCTCCTCTTCACCACTTCTCTCAGAAGAAGGACCTGTGGGGCCACCTGAGGCCAAGGGGCTAAGACAGAGCTGAGAAGGCGTCAGTCAGTAGATCTGCTCTTTTCTGCAACAGAGAGATTCTGAGTCTGCTGTGTTCATGGTAGGAGTGTCCTGTCCTCTGGACGGGGGAAGGGTCTAGGAAACCTCGACTGCATTTCCTCTTGGGTCACTGAATTCAGTCAATGGCCTCTGTTTTAACAGCCGAGATGTCAAGAGGTCTTAAGCTTCACCGTCCTCATGTAGGCAAGACTAGACTAGATACCTGGAACTCAAAGCATTGATAAGATCACGCTGCCCGTTACATGTAATTCAAAGTATTTGCTTTTTAATGACACAAAACTTCATGTTCACTAAGAGTTAACTATTCTGATTGGGAACTTCCTGCCATATTACTAAAAGTTATACTGTCCTGTGTTTTAGTGAATTTTTGTTTGCCATTTTGGGAGATTGTTCTTGCTTTTCTGTTTACATATTTAACCCTTCATTTTGGCATTCTACCTGTACGCACATTAGAAAAGACGTCAGGGAAGCTAGTTTTTCTTCTAGCTGGGCCTCTAATCGACCTAATCAAGGGCATGCATTGTAAAATGTAAACAATCTATACTCATAAATACAAGACAGGTAAAGTTGCATAGGATGTCCCTTCAGAAATACCTTAGTAGTGCCCATCGTTGCATTAAAACAAACTCTAATTGATAAATGCAAATTCAGTTTATCAATACTAAAGTTGAATTTTATTATGATTTAGCTAACTTGTTAACTGTCCTCTTGATTTTTATTTTTAAAAAAAAAGGTTCAGGATGCAGCTCAGTGAGAGCACTTGCCCAGCAAGCTCAAGGCCCGGGATTGAATTTCTGGTACTACACAAAAAAAAAAAAAAAAAAAAAGGAACAAAGAGCTTTTGCCCAAGGACCTATAAATATAATGCATGTGGTAGATATATTCATAGAATGATCATTTAATTGTATTAACTAGAGTAGAAAATAAACTTCAAAATGAAAATGCAAACCACATACAAACCTGTCCTGGTTTTCAACATCAGAATTTTAAAGGTAAAATTCTCAGTTCTTAACTCAGACTTCTTTTCCTCTTAACTAAGAGGCAATCTCCTTCCTCCTTGGGATTTAACAGGAGGCAGTGGCTTTGAGACATTCCTCCCTCTCAAGGGCCCACACAACCAGGCCTGCCTTCCAAGAGCTGTTGAGTCAGCCTGGGCACAAAACAAACTCAATGGAGAAAACTGGTCTGATGAATTCACCCTAAGTGCAAATTACATAACGATTCAGTCTCTCTTTTTTGTAAAACTAACAAGTGAATCTCATGAGTTGGGACAAAAACCCCACTGAAGTGAGTCTTTGAGAGACATTTGTGTTGGCGATGACAGCATTTTCATGGTAATTTGTTAATGTTCAAGGAAAGCAGGGGTAATTTACTTCAGCAAAATCCAGTTAATAGCCTTGTAGACTTGAGGCCTTCAACCAGGCTTGCGCTGTCAAGGGCCCATCCGCTCCCACTGCCACCCCAGACCCAGCCACAGACAGAGCTGGCTTTCTCTTTCTCAGCTCCTTTCCTATCCCTCCACCCCAAAGCTGGTCCCAAGGGTGGGAAAACACAGAGGGCTAGAGGGAGCACAGAGTCTGAGGAAGGCAGGGCACACGCCTGAGTGACGATAAGAGTCCCACTTCGGAAGGCACTACCTTCTAAGTCCCTTTTATTGGCCAAGCTATCCACAAGAAGAAAAAAAAATGTATAAAAGAAATATCAATATTATTTGATTTCTTTTCCAATTATAAAGATAATACACAATCATCATAGAGTTTTGGAAAACAAAAAACCCTCAGAAGAGGAGAAAATTTACCAATAATTGCATTGAGATATTTGATGCAGCTCTTGCCAGTTGTTTCTCTATGCACCTTTAGATTATCTTATGCAAATTTATTAAATACAAATGCCTTTGATAGATAAGAGAATAGGTTGGAACAGATACATTGGATGAAAACAGGGTGCTGCAGTGACCATAAGGGGCTAGCAGGGTCCCAGATAAAGGAGTGATCACACCAGCCAGCCTCTCTTTCCCTCAGATGCCCTAAGGTAAACAGTAAGCTCACATCATTCTACAACCCCCACGACAGAAAACCAGCAACTGCTGTGCAGGGAGCTAATCAGATAAAAGTTTTATGAAGAGCTCTAGTGCTTCACCCTCTGAGGACCCTCACTGAAGACCCCCTCCCAACCTCTCCTTAGCTTTAACATCCTCAGGAAAATCTTCTTGCTTGAAACTCTCCTGAACAACAACTGATTATTCTGAATCATATCCAGAGATCCTGAACCCAGACATCTAAGGCTCAGGCACAGCTAAAGGCAACATATTGGGGGCTCGTCATCCTGGATTTGGAAGCTACCCACAAGGTCAGTATACATACCTAAACAGGAGGCAGCGACTGGTGATGTGACTGCTGGATCAACCCTCCATAAGTTCTGCCCTAGCTGTTTACCCAGACTCAAAAAGCTGAGACAATCCCTTCAGATCAAGCCCCAAACATCTGCCCCTTCCAGCCAGGCCTCACCTCCCAACAGCACATGGTTCCATAGTTATTCCACTACATCCACTTACATGAAGCTTTTAAGGGACACTCCAGATCCAAACCATAGAATGTACTTAGCATCATTTATATACAGAAGGAAATGCACAATCTCAAATTCCCCCAGTCTCCTTTCACACCGGAAGGAACTGGACCAAAGCAATGTAAGAAGTAAAACCCTCATCTTCTTCTGCACCAGCATATGGCCTGAGTACCCTCTGGGGAACCAGGAGAGATGGCTGGAGGGAGGCGGTCTGAACCACACCACCACTCTCCAGCTTTCCTCTACAATCGGCAAGGGAAGTACACTGAGATCCTGTATGTCCAATTGTTTTTCATCTTGGAGGAGCACCCAGAATAGGTCTCCAAATGTGTTATTGACCCTTCCCTGGTTGCAATATTGCATCGTCCAACCCCTAAGGGCCCAGAGAAACCTCCAGAGCCATCTCAGACTTCATTTCAGGAACTTCTCACAGATTATCCTTGTCCTATGTCCTGGTCAGACCTTGAGTCTGATTCTAAACACTCTGCTCCCACCCCAACTTCTCCAACTGCAAATGCCCTAGCATCCCTCTGTCCAGTCATTCCCCAACCAGGGAGGGGAGAAAATTAACCTTTAACAGGCTTAAGAAAGCCTCTTTAAACCTAAAACATTGGGAAACTTAAACAGGAATTGGGAAGTTTTACTGACAAACTTGATACATATATTCAGGCCTTTGAGGGAATTACTTTTCTGTATGAACTGACTTCTTGAAAGGATATTTCTCTCATACTTTCAAAGACCTTTGATGACCCAGAAAAGGACAGAATTTGGGATAAGGCGATCATGTGGGAAACTCCTATTATAAAATTAAATAACCTTACCAAGAGGAGCAAAGAGTCCTTCCCAACCTCACAGGCACCTCCAGGGCCCTGTCCCATCTGTGGAGAAGAGATTAGGAAGAGAGACTGTCATTGTCCCCTAGCTCAAAAGAATCTGGGACCACCTCTGGCCCAATGACAGACCCCATAGAAACTCAAGCACATCCCGTAGAAGAGAGAAGATCCCACTGGGGGGAATAATGAATAGTCTAGAAAAATGTCTCTATTATATCAAGGAAGGATTGGAGAGGGCTAGAGTAAAACTCACTGACTAAACAATAACGGGCCAGATATTTCAGGGCAAAAAGAAGACTCCATCTGTTTCTCTAACATCTCACAGACACTCTAACTAAATATACTATGATCACTCCAGAATCCGAGGCAGGTAAAATTTTTCTTAGAGGTAAGTTTATTTTGCAGTCTGCTTCTGATACACGTTGAAAACTCCAGAGGCTAATTGCAAATTCTGATCCAAGTTTGGATAATTTGTTGAAGAAGGTCACCAAAATCTATTACAACCAGGACCGATTTGGCAAAAAAGAAAAAGGATCAGATATGGAGAAATGATAGCAGCCCAAAAAGGGAACCTCAAAAAGGGGGTTGAGGGGAGATATAATGCCTGCTTGCTTCCTATGCACGCAGCCAGCCATTTTAGGGGGAAATTTTCAGAAGAATCAAAGGCACCTCCAGGGCCCTGTCCCATCTGTGGAGCAGAGAATGGGAATAAGACTGTCAAAGTGATTGATCCAAGGTGTGTCCAGCAACTCACTGGAGAAATCTTGTTCTCTTTCAATGGCTTGTACTTGTGGAAAACTTCAGAGATAACTTCTTAATTGTTTCCAAGTTCCCAACTCCCCTTTTGAGATAGGACCTCCTTCCCTTACCAGGAGTCAGAGAAGTATTCTTTTCGTTCACAGGACGCAGGACTAGAACAGAGTGTTCCAGTGGCCATAAAGGTCTATAAAGGGACCCAAACCCCCCCCCCCCCCCCAGAACAATAAAGAAGAAGTAGCTAAGCCAGCCAGCCTACCCTCTCCCTCTCCATTCCCCTTTAGATATTCTAATGTAATTAGTAGGCTGGCATCAATCTGCAAGTCCCACTCCAGAAAACGTCCTGAAACCGCCCAAACAAACCAAACCCTGCCATGCAGGTAGCTGAGCACATAAAAACTTTATGAAGAGCTCCAGTCCTTCACCCTCATTGGACCCTCACTTGAGACCCCCTCTTGACCTCTCCTCAAGAGCTTTACTTCTCAACAAACCTCTTCTTGTCTGAAATCTTCCATAAACTCTGACTGATGATTCCTAATCACATTGAGAGTTCCTGAACCCAGACCTCACTCAGGTAACACCTTCTTTAAAACCTGATTCTTTTATTTTATGTGCATAATATAAATTATATAATGTTTCCATTATTGAGTAACTATAAATAACATCACAGCAAAGATCCTTAGAGAAAAATCTTATCTTCACAGTCTAGTCCTGATTTCAAGGCAGAGATAATCAGATGAGATGAGCACTAGCATTGGAAATGGATATTTTATCAACATTTGGTTCATAAAATTGACCTCAACTGCTGCTCAGAAAAGCTGCAGCAGTTAGGCTGTTTGGCAGCAAGATAGGAGAGCTCTGTCTTAATGAACTGCCAACAACACTGAATATAAATCTGTTAATCTGACAGCAAATTACAGATCAAAAGTCACATCTTTTAGTTCATGAGTACAAAATGCAATCTGAGTAATTTGTTGTGTTAACATATTTGACTGACTCAGAAAGCTTTCAAATGAGCCAGTGGGACCTGAGGGTGACCTGAGGAGCACACGGCGGACTGAAGGTGAAGGTCCTGCGCGGGCCACTCTTCAGGGATGAA
Organism: Ctenodactylus gundi; assembly: GCA_004027205.1. NCBI lineage: Eukaryota > Metazoa > Chordata > Mammalia > Rodentia > Ctenodactylidae > Ctenodactylus > Ctenodactylus gundi. Next base: position 358,949 of record PVKB01001423.1, read on the forward strand.
CTTCAGACCAAACCCTGAGGATACTTTATTCCCCCATTCCAATGTCCAAAATAGAGATTCTTACTAAAGCAAATCAGGGAGAGGTAAGGAAACGTCTAACTAGTAAGCAAGCTTTTTTTTTCTCTCCTTTAATTTCTCAAGGCCCTTCCAACACTGCTTCAAGAAGGTATACTTGCCATGCACAAGTAACTGGCCCTCACATTTTAGAGGGGAGAAATCACAAAATGTGAGTTTGTTTTAGAAATGAATACACCAACGTACCACGAGGAAGCTCAGTGTATTATGGAGATATCTTGGGACACTCTCTAAATACAGACAACTCCTCACTGCCTCTCCATTTACTTCCAGTTGCCTGTGCCTTATCAATGTGACGACGCAAAGGAGAGGTTCACAATAAAAGATTTCCTTCCACATTCCCCTGCACACTTAACACCTCTGTTTAACTTTTGCATTTAAGTTTCATCTTCTTCAGGCCCTAATATGATATTAGAACAATGGCCACAAATTCTCCCTAATCAGAGAAGAAATCTTCGCTCCTTCTCTTGAATCTGGGTGGGTTTGTGGCTGCTTTGACCAACCCTGGAGGCTCAGTGACTATGATAATGCATCTCTTTCCTTGACTGTAGGGACCACTCATTCTTTGAATCATGAGCCACCACGTGAAAGTTCCAACTACTTTAACACCAACACATTTAAGTGGACTGATAGGTCCACTCAAAGAAATCCCCACCACATGGAGAGGCTATGGGGAGAGGCACGGATGGAGAGTCCCAGCCAAGCCTCGACTGAACCTCATCACAGCCCAGGCGCCAGACATGAGCGAAGAAGGGGCTGGATCTTTCCAGACTCCATTTGAATGAAACTCAGCTTTCGTGTCTTCCCAACTAATGCCTCAGACATCATGGAGCAGGAGCAAGTCATATGCTCTGTGACTTGTCTGAATTACTGACATCCTTAAGGAGCATAACAAAATGATTCTTGTTTTAAATCACTGTATTCTGGGAATTTATTGCACAGCCCTAAATAGCTGGAATATATCATGTCTCCTTGCATTACTTTTGACCTCTTCCCCATTTCCTTACTCAACTTATAAAGCCATCGACTGATCTTAAAAAGTCTTTGTAACACTGTTTTATGTGGGTACTACTGCCATTCAGCAATTTTAGCTTTCAATCATCTCTGAGTCTCTTTTGGTTCCATATGAATTTAAGGATTATTGTTTCCAATTCTTTGAAAACATTTGTTGATATTTTGATAGGGACTGCACTGAATCTATATATCAGTTTGGGCAGTACAGTTATTTTGACTACATTTATTCTGCCTATCCAAGAACAACAGGGGATGCCTTTCCATTTTCTGATGTCATCTATAACTTCTTTCTTCAATGTAATGTAGTTCTGGGAGAACTCTGGAAGTCTTCTTGCGTGAGTGTCTGTAGTTGCACTGGCATGGCTGTCTCAAAGTCCTGGGCTGATTATAAACATTTACCTTTCGTGGTCATTTTGGCTTTGGTAATGTGCCATAAGTCTTCCCCTGCCAGATTTGGTGAACAAAGTGGGTAAGTGGACACTGTACTCTTTCTACAACCCTGCCTTTTCAGGGGCTGCCACTTAAAAGCAGCATTCACTGCATTTTTTAATTAGATCTTGCAAAGACGCTCACAGAAAAGGACTTCCAGAACTGCTTCAGCAAGTGGAAAGAACATTGGGAAAAGTGTATCTGAAACAAGAGGAAGGACTTTGTCTTTTACTGCAATAAAATGTTTGAATTCAAGCACTCAAATACTTTATCACCCCTTATATAGCTTTCTTCCTGGAGAAGAATATTTAATTCTTTACAATCCAAAGTCCCTTAACTAAAAAGGATTTCCAAAATAGTTTCATAGCGAGAATCTCAGAAAAGGCAACAAGAAACAGACCCATAGTCACAGGAAGAAACAGAACCTCAGAGGATATACCCATGCTTTTCTCTTTGGGAACACTGAAAATGGTAAGACTTTTTTTTTTTTTTTTTGCGATAATGCCATATTTGACAGTCTACAAAAGATGGGTTACACACAGTCATCTTTAACGTGAGAATAATAGTAGTACCTGTGTTGTATTTTTTGTGGAAGTAAAATGAATGAACACAGGTAAAATTCTCAGCTGAGCAACTCTCGTGTAGCACAGGATCAATAAACAGGATTTGATCCACAGTAATGCTGCATCATGGGAAGTACTGGATAACTATTTGATTTGTTAATTCATTTATTTATTTGTATTTGTGGTAGTGGGGATCAAGCCCAGGGAGGAATTTACTCTGAGCTATATCCCAAACTCATTTTTATTTATTTCTGTTTCTGAGACAGAGTCTTGCTGAGTTGCCCAGGCTGTACTCGAACTCGTAATTCTCCTGCCTCAGTCTCCTCCAGTGCAGAGATTATAAGCATACACCACTGGACCAGCTGCTAAGCTGTTTCATATGTAAAAATAACCAACACTCAGACAGAACTTAGTCCATACTGAGGGTAATAGAAGCAGTAAATGGTAAGCGTGGTTTTCGGGCTTTGCCTCACCCATCCCATCCATCCGTCCCTTTCTCTGGTATCCATGGAATGCCAAGCTCACCCACAGTCAGTACGGCAGGTGCAATGCCTACCCCACAGAACTCAGAGTGAACGCTCTTCCTGTCACAGCCTACCCCATTTCCACAACCTGAGCATTCACTGCATAACTGCTCTTTGTCCTGCACCTCACAAACGAAATTAAATTAAGCTGATAAAGAAGCGAAAGACTAGAAACATCTGCATCTTCTGGAGTCTTGAAAGATTTGAGTTGGAACCCCAGTGGCTCCCTCCACCATGACACTGGGACACCGTTTTGTAATTTTCTGAATAAATATTTTCCCCTGTGTCTTAACCAAAAGGCATGAACTATCCTCTGGGTAGCATACAGGAGTTACATAAAAAATACCAGTTGATTTTAATTGAATAAAAAGGCTATGTCTTCATAGCAATGCAGATACCATGATTTTCCCTAATATTTAGATTAGGTTTTATGTCCCTGAGATTTTATTCCTTAGTTTTTATAGGGAGTTTGCTTTTGTTTTTCTTTTTGGCCTTTTTTCTTTTTGGATTGCCTAATTCCTCCCTTTTTAAATTTAAGACGTTTCCACCGCAGCCTTGAGCTCTAAAAAGATGAGAATAAGGGGGGGGGGGGGAGGTAAAATGGAAAAGAAAAGAGGAAAGGAAGTGGAAGTGAGAAAGATGTTAGAATACAGCACTTGCTCAGACACCACGAAACACAATTTCAAATACAAAAGGGAAAATTTGTAGAATGCCATCTGTCCCTTGCTCCTCAGAACAAAAAGAGTGTCTAGTGATTAGAAATATCTACATAGGGCTGGAAAAATGGCTCAACAGTTAAAGCACTTGCCTAGCAAGTGCTAAGTACTCAAGTTCGATTCCCCAGCACCACATACGCTGGAGGTGGTGGTGCATGCCTGTAATTCCATCACTCAGGAAGCAGAGACAGGAGGATTGCCATGAGTCCAAGGCCAGCCTGAGCTCCACAGTGAGTTCAGGACCATTTTGGGCTACAGAGGAAGACCCCGTCTCAAAAAGAAAAAAAAGTAAATAAATAGATTTTTTTAAAAATCTATATACATGTTTATGAACTCATACACACAGAGTGAGAAATCGAGAATGATTAATCAAAACTCAGTGTGGAATCCTACCCTTGGGAATCTTCACTGGAAGTAAACTTTATTGTAAAGTATTATGATAACTTTTAAAACATAAAAGTGCCTGTGTTCAAAGTAATATATCAACCAGAAATGTAGTTCTGACTTTAATTGGGTTGATTCAAAGTAGTTTTTCTTTATTATTAATGCATTTCATTCATGGCAATCTGGAGGAGAATAATTTTGATCAAAATAGATTTCTATGGAAGCCAGTGTTTACATAGTCAACAACACTAACTGTTAATGGGTTCTTCTGTCATGAATCAGGAGAAGGTGGCTGGATCATTTTGAAACTTCATAAAATTCAAAACATCAAATGTTGAGAGCTAGCAGTGAATAGGTGAAGGTTTAGAGACCCCCTCAGGGTAAACTTTCCCAAGTTAGGCTTCTCTGCCAGTTAAGTCAAAGAATTCTCTGGGGAATACCATAAATTTGAACTTTTGTGTGGCCTTTTTATTTGTGTGTGTGTTTTAGCAAGCAGCCTGGAATGGCAAATGCTTCCTCGTCAGTGGAACCATGTAGATTCAGAGAAAGCCATCTTCCATTGAGAAGACAATTGTTTTCTATAGAGACGAGAAACAAATGCCCATGACCCGGGTCACCTCTTCCCAGCAGGCTTTTGCCGTGGCTTCCTCTGAGCAAACACAACAAAGTCCGGCGTAGTCAATCCTGCTGCCCCACACTGGGCCCCTGCAGTTGTTGCTATTTACTCTTCCTATTAATCTGTCAATGTTCTAGTCAAACATGCAAAACAATATGGTGGGCGCATAGTTTGATTGGTCATTGCTAAGTAACTTGGGCCAAAGATGAAGAAATGAAACTTCCAACCAACAAAATGTGAGGTCCAATGTGATTGTTTGAAAATGTTCAACAATACCAGTGCATGACCATTTTTCAGTGGGGCTGTGATTTAACCTCCCTCTCACCAGGGGAAAAAAAAGAAAGGGTTATCCGAACAAATGACATTCAGTTCCCAAATCTAAATTCTGGTCATGTCACTGTTCCTATCGGTGTGGGATAGAACCATTTGAGCATTTTGCAAAGGAAGGTGTTTGTGAGAAGATGCTATAAGCCTACAGTGACCAAACTATTAAAGAACTTCCTGTGGTGGGCAAGGGAGCCCCTTTCTAACAACCTAAATGTTGAAAGAACTGAGAGACAATCAAACAGGCACTTGATTCAACACTTTTTGAGTGAGAAAATGTATAACTCCACAGTTCCAAATGCAATTTAAATAACCAAAGATTTGGGGGAATTTAATAGCTTGGCTCACTCCACATTCTGTCCTTGCTGCTAGTCTGAATAAAACCTCAGAATCTCCAACACAAAGCTCCAGGTAGCCACTTCTATTCTGTTAGAAATGCCACCAAAAAAAATAAAATGGAACTTGTTTGCCATTTCAGCTTTGGAGCCTAGCAAGAACAAATGTATCAAAATATAACGTGAGTAATAATCATCTGAGTAATAACAGTTCACTGTGCTATATTTTCAAAAACCCAGTCTGAATGGTAAGAATGGGTAGCTGTTGTGAATCCGAAACGTGAGAACACTGGACAACAATGTGAAAGAAATATGGATATTAAAATCCCACTGGCCGAAGGGTCAAATGTCCCCAATTGCTAGCTATTTATGAACTATGGGGCCACCAGCAAGTATGTAACTGCTCTGAGACATGTTTGTTCACCTGTACAATGGGGTACACAAAACTGTAGCAGGATAGGTGGTACAGGTCTATAATCCCAGTACTGTGGGAGACTGAGACAGGAAGACTGAAAGTAGAAACCTAGTCTAGGCAAATTACTGACCTAACAAAAACCCTGTTACAAAATCCAAAGTAAAAATAGACCAGGGATGATGTAGCTCAGTGTGAAGGTATCAGGCTCAACCCCGAGCACCACCGGAAAAAAAAATCTATACTGTGTAAGTATTATGTCCCTTGTCTCTACATTATTTTCTCTGTTTACTTTAATAGATCGCTGGCAGTGCTGGGCTCATACCTTTACAGGTTTGGGTCCAAGAAGAAAAATTAATTTCTCTTACCAGATTGAGTCCAAAAATTCAAAGAAAGAACTGTGGATTCACGTAGGTCACGTGCCCACCACTGAACTCTCACGAGGAGCTCTCTGACCCTAGCTAGGTCACATGACCGTCCTGACAGCTATAGGCACCACACTTGGGCCACCCCAAAAGTACTTGGTGGAAATGGGAGGCACAGTTTCCTGAAAAAAGCCTAGAGGGGGGCAGAAAAATTCTAAGTATGTTTTTGCATAACCTCATAGAGTAAGAGGTTTAAATAAGATTTTATATATATATATATATATATATATATATATGATTCAGCAACTAGTACACGATAAATTTTCATAAATGGTAGTAACAATGATAGTAAGTATTTTTTGTTATTGTCATTTTTTAGTGGCACTGAGAATCCAACCCAAGTCCTCCTACATGTTAAGCAAGCGCTCTGCCATTAAGCTATATACCCAGCCTTATTTTTCTAATTATGACGGAGATGTTTTATTGCGTCAACTTGATTGGCTTGGAAGCTACCCAGGGATCAGTAGAGCACGATTCGGGTGAGTGTGGGTGTGTCCCAGAGGCACGACCCTGGGCACTCTGTCTGGTTCCTTGTTCCTTCCTCTCTGCCACTGTTCCTCTGCTCTCCCAGCCACCATGAACTAAGCATCTTGTTCCCCCACACTCTTCCACTATGTTTCTGCTTGGAGCCTGCCAACCACATACCAAACATCCTCAAACCATTAAGACAAATTAAGCTTCTCCTTTAAGTTATGGGTGTCAAGTATTAGGACTCAGTAATGGGAATGCTAACCAATGCAATGACTCCATCTCTACTCTCAAAAAAGTACAAATGGTAATGGGGGATTCATAGGATATTAATACTTTACATGAGCTCACCATTTACTGATATCAGCTTTAAATTGGCTATTCATATCATCAAGTAACACTCTCAGTGAAATTACTAAGCACATTCAAAGTATCTTTAGGACTTTAATTTGAATTCAGCTCATAATTTGCATTATAGAGATTTAATTATGGCCCAGTGTATTAAAGAAAATGCTGTATCAAAAGGGCAAAAGTAGGAAACTAACTCACCCAACAATTCACTTCAGCTCCTACGTGCAGGCACTGAGCTAGACTCTGAGTGATACAGGGAGCAAATTGACTTCAGGAACTTACTTTTCAGAAGGAGAGAGAGAAAAGATAAGTACTAGAATGAAAAGAAGGCATGGTAAAAAGAAAACGCAGCATGGGATGGAGCTAGATTACAGCAGGCCAGAGACAGGAGCTGAGTGGAGGAGGAAGCCATAGGAAACCTGGAGGGCGGGCAGCACTCCATAAGCCCAGAACCTGGAGGGCAATGTGGCCAGAGTAGAATGGACAGGAAAAGGGGGATCGGAAGTGATGTCAGAGGGTTTATTCTCCCTCTCCTAGACCCCCAGCAATATGTCTGTGTCCTAACACCTGGAACCTGTGCATGTGATACCTTCTGGCAGAGGAAACTTTACAACTGTGTTTAAATTGAGGACCTTGAGTTCAGAAGATAATCCTGATTATCCAGGGGAGTCCCATGTGATCTCGAGGGTCCCTAAATGTTGCAGAGACAGACAAAGAGGCTGTAGGGAAAATTCGCCTGTTTTCACCGGCTTTGGCAATACAGTAATACCAACAAGAGCCACGGAGTTCAGACTGAGAAAAGACAAAGAAACAGAACTCCTCGAAAGTCTCTATAAAGAAGTAAAACCCCACTGACATATGTTAACCTTGACTTACAGAACTGTAAGGTCAGACATTTGGGTCATTTCAAGCCACTAAGTTTGCATTGATTTGTTACAATAAGAAGAACCAACACGGCACCATTCTTAATATTTACTTTACACTGAAAAAAAAAATTGCCTTCTATTGAAACTTGGACTTACATAACTTCTCAGGAAAGCTACCAGTTTCTTTTAAAGAAGCACATAAGCCCAACCTTCATGGTTTAGGAGTCATCTTTTAGTAACATACAAAAGAAAAGTGGCAAAGGACTCGGGCTGTGCTGCTTAGGTTGTTCTAGTAGAAATACATTCTGTCCCTGGGTAGCAAAAAAAAAAAAAAAAGTTTTATAAGGTGCGTGAAAGTATTCTATTTATCATTCACAATGATGAAATTTAACACAGAAGCTAAAGGCTGCTCTAATGTCTAAGACTGGCAGCTCTGAACCAGCTCTTCCTGCTCTATATACATTGCTAATAGAATAAAAAACATGACACAATATAACACATTATGTCCAAAAATTCTGAGCTCCCAAAATGCGGATGTGACTGGGTGGATAAACAAAATATTTTAAATTAGTCTATCCTATCAGGGGAAATTTTTCAAAAATAAGTATGGAAAGGCTTACATTGTATATAAGGACCAAATGGAGAAATATAGGCCTCAAGTAATCAAGAGACATGCAAAGCCCAACACTGCCCCTTTCTCTACAGAACACAGGAAGTCTAGCTTGTCCCTGCTTAAGGATGAAGGCCAGAAAGAAAATCAAATGCCAAGGACATTATTTCTAAATTCCCTGTAGCACTGATTGCATTTTTGTAGGGCACGTTTTCCAGGATGTTTACTATGTAATTTTTTTAGTGCTCAAACTTTGAACATTTCTGTCCGTCATGTTACAGGCATAGCTTTCTCAGAACTTATTAGTGAGTAATATTATTTGCAATGAGTGATCTTTTTCTTACTTTTCAACTGACTATACCACTTTTTTTCTGTTTCATATATTTAGTTGCTTAGAATTTTTAGGACAATCTGGAAATAATGGTGACATAGATATCTCTTTTTATTTGTAACTTTAATTTAAAAATTCTCTAGAATTTTAAAAAATATAATGGCTCTTAAAATACTTCATTATATAAAATAAGTATATGTATCTGCTTTATTAAAATTTAGAGATAGTAGTTATATGCTATATTTGGTATTTAATAAAATTTTTACATGATTTTTTGTTCTACTATTGTCGCATATTTCTAAAATTCCTAAAGTTAAACTTCCTGCAATGATATCTACTCAGTGGTAATAGATGTAACATATCCTATGTACAGTGATGAATCCAATGTGTTTACAGACCTTTTAGAGCATCATCATTTTATATTTATGAGTAAAATACTTTGATTTTGTTTCATTGTACTCTTTGTTCAGTTTAGATATTAATATTATGTAAATTAAGAAAAGTTTAACAATTTCTATAATGTGAAATTTCTGTTTCTTTAAAATATTGAAAGAACTCATTTGTAAAACTAACTGGGCTTGGAGCCAGTTTTGGAATTATCAGTTCTAATCAGGTCTTCCATCTCTCTTGAGTTGATTTATTTTTGCCCATCGGTATGATGATTTTAGGGAGGTCTTTAACTATAGTAATACCAAATTCCAAATACTGTTTTCTTTCCTTTGAAAGCTTTGTATGTGTAGCAAGAGGAAAGTTTTGTTCCTTCATCCCATTTCCCTGGAATTATAGATACGGTAGCTTCTCCTCTACTTTCCAAAGAAAACAAGGAAGGAAATAAAGAGATTAAATTGTGAGACTGAAGAAAGGCATATGCTTATTGGGTCAAGTGTACCAGGATGCTTACAGAAAACTAATAAGAGCCTATCTCTCACTCTCTATTATTATTTTGTTCACTTTTTTGCCTCCCTGTACCCCAAGACAATAGGCCCGAGCTGCTTGGATTTTACGTGGCCCTTGCAAACATTGATAGACAGTTGATCCTGATTCTCCTCTGCCTACCTCAGCTCTTCCACTTGCCATGAATTGTAAATTACCTACAGTGAATTCAGATTGGATGATTAGAAACCCACTCCGAGTTAAAACTCAAACCTCATTGCCCCGTTGATCTTTACCTGAGAGCAATTTAATCAAACACTCATTCAGCTTATCTAAATTAATAAAGAAATAATTTATTCTATTAGCCAGAACTCTGAAGAGAAAGGAGAAACTTACAGGCTTTTCAAGCATAACCTTTAAGTTATTACAGACTGTTCTCATATTCATGTTTATGTGCTTGTCTATTTTTGTATATAAACTTTCCAGCCATTTCTATGTTACTCTTTCATAATTTAAAACAGGAGATGCAGTCTGGGTCAAAAGAAATGGTAAAGACCTCAAATGCATGACACTGTAAAGCTCCTCTCCAATGCTCCTCCAGTTCCGGGGCATAATAACTTCTTCTCATAATCTTGCTTCACTCAGCCTCCCCGCTCACACACAAAAAAATCCCCTCTCTCCATTCTGTTCTATAAGCTCTTGCATGATCAAATCATCTATTCTATCATGGTTCTCGGTGTTCTTTTTCCAGCTCATGACTTTCCAGATTTCCTCTGATGCTAACGGCCAGGTTCACTCTGTATCCCTGGCTCGGCTCAGCTCAGTACAGGAGCTCATACTAGCTGCTATGGCTCGGATCTGGAATGTCCCCCACAAGCCTCGTGTTTGAAAGGTAACTCACGGGAGTTAATCTGTTGATTCCCCGTGTTGCTAAGAGGTGCATGTTGGTCAGAGTAGAGGATCGCTGGGACATGACCTGGAAGGGATGAATCACTGGGCATGACTAAGAATGTAACTCACTCACCAACTCTTCCCTCCGCTCTCTGTCTGCTTCCTTCTTGCCATGCCATGAACAGCTTTTGCCTCGCCAGGCAACCATCATGCTCTTCCACCATTGCGGGCCACCTATGAATGGACTGAGACCTTCTGAAACTAAGCTAAAATACAACTTCTCTTCTATAAGTTGTGGGGGTCCAGCATTACATCTCAGCAACAAAAAAAGTGACAAAGACAGAAATTGATATCAGAGAAGTGGGGTCATTACTGTGACCTTGGCTAACATGCGGTTTAGGTGGATTGGGGAAAGAGTTTGGAAAAGCTTACGGAGGCTGGCTAGAGGTGCCTTAGAATGCTGTGAGTTGAGCTTGAGAGATTCTCATTGAAGTATAGATGCACAGATCAGAAAGCCAGGCTCAAGAAGTCTCAGGTGGGGAGGAGGACTCTTGGCAAATGTTCTGGAGACCTTACATGCTATGCTCTGACAAAAAGTATAGTGGCATTTCAGCTATGCCCTGAGGCTCTGCCTGAAACTTGAGGGTAGAGGACTAGAAAATCTGGAGGAGGAAATTTCAAGATAATCTGCTATGCTTGGAATCTTGAGTGTCACCCAAATGCTCCATGTATTTGGAACTGTGTGTGGCTGCTAAGAAGAGCTTGGCTGGAAGGGGCAGGAGCTTGGGGTTGGACCTGGAAAGACTGTGTCACCTTGTTGAGACTGGGGCTGCCTAGAGCAGAGCCTTCTGGTGTTTGTTACTGATTTGTGGGCAAGGTAGTGAGGTGGGGAGGCACCCACCCTGGGTGTGGGGGGACCCAACTGGGACCTTGAAATGGTTAAAGAAAGGAAGAAGAAACATTGTTGCAGCTTTGTCCCCAAAAGTTCCAGCCTTGCTTGATTCCCCAAACGTGGGCTTGGCTCCTGTTTCCTTTGGCTTCTGTTTGCAATGCGGTGAGCAGCTCTCCAGCCTCTGTCTCTGCTCTGAGCCTTAACTGTTGCTGGTTGACCATGAATGGGCTGTGTGAGACTGCCTGAAATTGTGAGCTAAATAAATCTTTGCTCCCTTAAGTTGTGGGTGTCAGGTATTTTGTCCCAGCGATGAACAAGTAACTAAGACACAGCCCAACATCCAGGCTATCACCTGGTCTCACTGCTGTGGCTTTTAGCCACACTGAAAAGCAGAAGAGATACAAAACTGAAAAGATGCAAAAAGTTTATAATTTTGTCAGAATAAAAAATTCCTATAAAGTTGGGGCAAAAGAGTACATGGATGTTAAAGAGATTAACAATGAAAAGAAGTTAAGTACTCTGCATGAGGACTATAGGAATAATGCCCTAGGGCAATTCAGGAATCAACAAGGTTGAGCCTTTGCAAAATCAAGAGTGCAAAGGCAGAAGACTTAGCTCTGAGAAGAGTATTCCAGGGTATCGTGTAAAGCTAGAGATGGAAGTGTTTGCCAGAGCTCAGCCACCCCGAGTTCCGCCATCCATATTTGAAGGTTGTTGCAGCCATGGTTCGAGGGAGTCAGACTACTGCCTGAGCCAGCGCCAACTTTGCAACATCCACATAGTGCTGGTTTCACGAGCACACAGGATGCAAGAATTACGGAGTCATAAAGCTTCAACCCAGATTTCCTAAGCAGGACTTGGAGGCCAGGCAGTGTGTCCTCAGAGGGAATGCATGAAGTTGTGAGAGCGAAACCGAAAGTGCAGCAGAGACCCAAGAAACTTGGAGATGCTAGAAACGTGGATCATCGGCTGAAGAAGGCCAGAGGATGTGAGCAGAGTTGCCCAAAAGAGAAGCCACAGAGGTTGCAAAAGGAGGATGTAGCAGAGGGGCTGCCCAAACCCTTAGGAGCTTTGGCCACGATTTGTCCCGGGGGTTGGATACCTGCTGACATGGTGTACTGGAACTGAAGGATCTGGCATTTGCTCTGCTGGGTTTCAGTTTTGCTTTGGTTCCAATTCTTTCTATTCTCCTAGTTCTCCCTTTTGGAATGAGAATATTTATCCTGTGGCTTGAATATTGGAAGTATTGAACTTCTCTTTTGTTTTCACAGGGGCTTATAGATAAGAGTTTGCCTTAAGTTTCAGAGGAGTCTTTGGACTTAGACTGTAAGCAAGACTAGAGCTGTTAAGACTTTTCAACTCTTACAAGGACTAAATATATTTTGCATGAGGAGGAAGACATGAGTCTTTTGGGGACTGAGTGCAGAATGTTATGGCTTACAACTAGAATGCCTCCTAAAAGTCTCTTGTTTAGAAAGTCAGTCAATTATGGAAGTTAATCTATTGATTTCCTGTGCTGCTAAGGGGTTGGACCTTGTCAGAGGGGCAAATGGCCACAGCATGGCCGGAAGGAGCTCATCTCTGAGGCATGCCTAGAAGGATGTAACTCCTCATAGCAGCACAACTAACAAGAGCTAAAATATGGAAGCCACCAAAATACCGCGCAACAGACCAGTGGATACACAAACTGTGGTATTTACACACAATGGAATACTATGCATCTATAAAGTCCAACAATGTGGAGGCTTTTGCAGGCAAATGGAAGAAACTTGAGAACATCATGCTTAGTGAAGTGAGTCAGAAGCAGGTGAAACATCAAATGGTCTCTTTGATATGAGAGACCCAGATCACCACTCCTACAGAACTTAAAATGAAAAACAAAGTGAACCAGGGGGGAAGGGCGGGAAAGGATGGCGGGAGGGGTGGCTGGGGGAGGGACAAAAGGAAAGTCCTTGTCACCTTGACAAGATACGTTGGTGCACAAAATGCTCAACTTCATTGTAAACCTTAAATTTTGCACTTAGACATATCATTAAAATGGGGGGGGGGGGGTAACTTCCTTATTAACTCTGCTTCCTGTCTTACCATGCCATCAACAGCTGTTCTCTGGTTAGGCCTCCAGCAGGCCTGCGGATTTCTTGTGCTATAACTCCCATGCTTACTTAACTGTTTTCCAAAATAGTTGGCTTTCTGCATGACCTTGGCTTAGGGATGGCTACTCTTTCATTCCTTCATGACCATATTAACCTTCCCTAGCCTTAGCAACCTTCTCTAGCTCCTAGCCTAACAATTTCCCTGGCCCAAATAATTGACCAACTTATGGTACCAACCCTGACTACCAGCACATATCAATCTCCCACAAAACCATAGCACAGCCTAGGTGCCTACTCTCCTAACCTACGATGCAAGCCTACTTTGCCCTCTTCTGCCCAATCTTCAACCTACACACCAGCTACACAGCCTAATCCTGACCCTCATCTTGGCTAATCCACCACAGAAAATAAAAGCTTTGTTCACTGTATAATTGAGGTCTTGCACCTGGACAACTGGACTTGGTTCCCAGGAGTACGGTCACAAGGGCAATAAACTTTAACTTCAAAGTTTGTCACTACTGATCATATTTTGGTTTTGCCTGAGTCTTTCCTTGACCTAACAATGCATGAAAGGACTGAGACCATCTGAAACGGTGAGCTGAAACAAATCTTCCTTAAGTTGTAGGTGTTTTGCATTGTGTCCCAACAAGGAGAAAGTGACTAAGACACCAGCCACTCACCAGTACATGCCACAGCACAACACAGATCTCAAGGAGCCCAGGAAATTACTAGGATCTAGGGAGAGTCAACTGTCCCTTGGCCTAGCATCTCTAGTCAACCCTGTAAAAATATATTTTAAAAAGATCAAAATTGACACACTGAAGCAGAATTCTTGATTTGTACATGTTGCTTTTATCTACTTTTTGCATAGCGTGCATCACCGTCTGCCAACGTGCTCAGCGTGCCATAGCTATCTTTGGTTTCACGTGCTCTTTTCTCACCCTGCCTATGCACTCTTATCCATCAACTCTTTCTCTAACATAAACCCAAAAATCTATCCATTCTCTTCATATTCATACCGCCACCTTAATCCAGAGTAGCATTATTTCTTGTCTGCAAATGGCCCCGTAACCCACCCAATTCACATCTAACTAGACCATTCGGCCCATGTTACATATATAAACTGCGATTTGAATCTATTCCCTCAAAGGCATACACTGAAAACCTAATCCCAATGTAACAATGTCAGAAGTGGGACATTTGAGACGTCATTAGGCCAGGAGAGCTTTCTTCTCATGAATAGGTTACTGTTAATTATAGAAGAGCCCACAGGCTACAAGTTCTCTCTCTCTCTTACTTGCCGTCTCTGCCCTTCTGCTTTCTACCACAGGATGAGGCAGCACCAAGGCCACCACAAATGTGTCAGCATTGTGCTCTTGAATTGACAGACTCCAGACTACAAGCCAATTAAATTTCCACTTATTATAAACTAGTCAGTATGCGACATTATGTTCTAGCACCACAAAGCAGATGATAATATTTTATGCAGCATTAACAATGAACTTAAAACATAATTTCAGTCAAACAGATCCCTCACTCAAAATCCTTCAATTGCTCCTTATTTCTCTTAGACTAAAACACAGTCCTTTTCCATGTGTCACACAGGCTCCTGTGGTCTGTTCATGCAAAATCTCTCTACTTCATCTCACACTCTGCTCCCGACACTCACAGTATTCCAGCCATGCACACCTTCCTCCAGGGACGCGAAAGTCCCCCTGGCTTACAGCACTTGCCCACATTTCTGCTCATCTGGTCCATTCTCCTCTCCCCTGCTCACCTCAGGTCACAGTTGACACGCAGCCTCTTCAGAGAGGATTTTCCTGGTCACCGTAACCAAGTAATGGTGCATCTCCCCTCAACTTAAAATGTTGACTTTATTGTCTTAGGTTTTATGTTTGCCTATCTCTTTAAATTTTGCAGAAAGCAACTACAAAGAACAGACAAAAAGCAAAACTTTTTTTAAAAGCAGAAAAAAGAACTTTCAAATGATACCGAAAAGGCAACATATCGGGAAGAAATGAACATGGACTCACTAGCACATCAGAAAAAGCAAATACAAGTTTGTGAAATCTTTAAAGAAATCAAAATATTTTACACCCCTCGAGTGGACACGCTAGCCACTGATTTCTAAGACTGCGGTGATGATTTTTAACATGTGCGCCTTTGAGATTTACGCAAGTTGACTTTTCTTGAACTGGGGTGACTACAATATTCACTCGCTTAAGAAGTTACCAAAATGAAGGCTCACAAAGAGCACGAAGCATTTGAGAAAGTCATTCGGAGCCCTTAGACGAATCTAATGCTTTTTTTCCCCTGGTTGTAAGTTTGCATAGCAAGGATCTGAGACAAGTTTTAAAATAAAGCAACCCTCTCTTCCAGCCCTGGGTACATGAGGCATCATCTCCCCACAATAGGCTGGTCCTCTTGCTTCCTTTTGTCCTTGGCAGAGGCTCTTTGTAAATCACAGGTGTTTGTGGGCATAAAGCCCATCGGACTGGAGTTTATTGTGAAGAGCCCTTTCTTTGCCGCTTGTTCTAAACCTGTTCAGAGAGTGCTCCACGCCGCACACCGAATCTCCATAAAAATCAAGAAACAAGAAGTTTTCTGTACGCCTGCCCAATAGCCACGCTATGACATTAGTTTCGACAGCCCTGTGACCCCGTATTGTCCCAACTTTATTCACTAGTCTCTTTTTCTCTTTCTTCATTCCTTTTTTATAAAAAAAGCTTTTATTGGCACTTGGCATTTTTTTATCTTACTGTAAAATAAAGAGGAGGAGGATTTTTTTTTTTAGAAAAGCACTCTATGAGGCAGCTACAGAACGCTATCTGCGGTTACTGTAGTGATGGTTTCAAAAACCACCTGCAAATCAAAGAAAGACACCACCGCCGTGTCTTCAGATTTCTTTTTCTCCTTCCCTTAAGTTCCTTCGTGGCCATTACAGAGTAAGCTTGGCAATGAATTTATGTGACAGCTATGAAGTTAGTATTAAAATGGTGAATAGTGCCGAGCAGTTTTCATGCCCTTGCTATGAGATTGCCTCAATTTGCCACACAGCGGTGAATAGGGCAGAGGAGGGGCGGCGGCGAGAGGAGGGGCGGGAATGGGGACCGGAGGGGGTCCCGGGAGGGGGCAGCCCACTAGTCAAGGGAGGAGAGTGATTTATTTTTGAACTTCCAAAAGGAAGGCCAAGAGAGGCTGCTGAAAAGACCCTGCGTGGCGGGGGGAAAGCGGGGTGAATAAATAACTGGTCTGTCCACACTTGGCGAGGGCATCGCCAGCTCCGGACGGGGCTCCCCAACGAACGTGGAATGCCAGCGGGAGCAGACGTGCGCGAGAGCCGGAGGCCAGCGAGAAGGGCGAATGTGGCCCCTGGAAAGGACCCGTGGGAGCCCCCGGGAGAGCGGCAGCAGGCTGGGGCGCGGGGGGCGCGGGCCTCAGCGCACACGGAGACAGGAACGCAGCCCCGTGGGGGCAGCAGTGGGGAGCAGGCGGCGAGGCCGCCCGGAGCCACCGCCGCGCGGGGCGTGCCCTCCCTCCCGCCCCGCCCCGCCCCGCCCCGCCCCTCATTAGCATGCGGACCCGAGGGGCTGCGGGCGGGGCGGCGGCGGGGTCGCCGCGCGGGACGCATTGTGGGCCGCGCTCGCCTCCGCGGGGGACCATCTGCTCGCTGTCAATGCATCACCTGCTCGTCTGGGCCGTCGCCGGGGCAACGGTGGGCAGGGGGCGGGGGGATTAAGGAGCGTGTGCGCCTCGGCGGTCCTGGCGGCGCGGCGGGGCCGGGGTGCGAGGCGGCGGGGTGGGGGGCGGTCCTGGGCCGCCCTCGGCCCCGGACTGGTCGCCGCCGGAGGAGGGGGCGGGCGACCACCGGGCAGGCCTGCCCCTGCCCCCTCCCCGACGGCAGCTTCCCTTAGACCTTCCCAAAGGCTCGCGAGCTGCCTCGCGGGGGTGGCTGGGGTCCCCGGGAGGAGCGCGGAGGCGGCCGTGGCTTCGGGACGACCCAGGAGGGAGGCGACACCCGCATTCCCACGTCTACCTGGAGCTGCATGGGCCACGCCAGGAGCACGCCACCTGCAACCGCCTCCACCTGGCCCTCCCTGCCCGATCCCTGGCGCGCGGCGAGTGCGGTTCCTAGAGCCCGCAGTCACCGGGCAACCACAATGGGTCCAGGTGGCTGGTGGACCCTCCCGTGCTCCTGCCCGCAAAGTTGCGGATTCCTTCCCGTCCTCTCCCATGGCTCTCTGGGCCGCCGCCAGCGCCAATCCCTAGGGAAGCATTCGACCTCAAAAGCTAAGAGACACATGTGCCCCTAGGGAACGGGGAGGGGGAGTCTTGAAGTTTCTCAGAAGGTCTGGTTCTCCGTCGAGCAGGTAGTTCGGGAGGTTAAAATCCCCCGGAAATCCACAACTCACTACCCCCACACACATCTACCCCTCTTCCTTGAGCTCAGTGTGAATAGAGGTGTAACCGGAGAAGCAGCCAACAGCAGGGGGCAGAGCTGGGCTGTCAGAAAGAACAGTGCCCACTCTGGGACACTTGATCCAACTCTGGTTTAGAAACCAGGAAACTCTATACTCAACATTTCTCCATCTGTACCCCGACCCCCAACTTGTGAAGGACCTAACCGCACCCGAAGAGACCCTTGACATCTGAGGATTCCACGCAGGCAAACAAGGGACCGGGCCTAAGCTTTCCACAAGACCAAAGAGTTAACTTTTCATCACAACTCATAAAAAAATTTTTTTTTCTAGGATGGCTGATTAGAGGACGTTCTCTGCAGAGTAACAAGAAAAACACACACAAAGAGTCCACACCTGAGTCACAAGCTGGACAACCCCTCAGACCCAAGTCTAAAGTATCTCCAGCCAGATTTCAAAAAAAAAAAAAGTTCCTGAGTCAAAAAAGCCTCATTCCAGAGTTTGGCAATTCTTACAGAACCCAACAATCTTTAATAATTTAAATTACTACTATTACCTGCAGTGGAGAAAAAGAGAGAGAGATAGACGAGAGACACAGGGAGAGAAAGAGCAAGAGATCTTTCAAGAAGTTATTAAATTGCCCACTAACTTTCTCAAATTTTCCTGCCTGCTGTATACCATTCATTTTCATTTCTCTTAACAAAAGCAACTATTTAAAGTTACACCAGAATACAAGCTCGTGATATTGCATCTCCAACCAAAATAGCATGACCATGATTTCTAGGTATGAATCAGATTAACTTTCTGATTAAATTCAGTTTTTAAAATTTGTTGTTTCCACACAGCACATAGCAGATCCACTACTGTTACTTTCTTCCTACCATTAATATCAAGAGGAAAACAAAAGTCAACTACTTGACGTTACAGACGAAGGGAGTGCAAATGTGTATTACAAAGCTGTTTAAAGACGATTCTACCCATTCAAAACTCCTTCTAACTGTGGCCTTAATAAAGTTGAGTATTCTGAGAAGAAGGTATATTCTTTGATCCACAAATACATATGAATAGAATCATGGTATTGTTCCTCCATAGAGAAGGGGTGAGTTTGAGCCCAACTGTTTTATCTATAGACAAGGTTGCTGACACCCAAAGTTGGCTCTTGCAACTTTCCACAGATGCAGCTTTGTACGCTAAAAAACAAAAATGCCTTTTATCCACCCTATGACTATTCCCACCACTGCTGCCTTGCAACAAGAATGAAAACTTTATCAATTAAACAATCCTTAAGCACCTACCAAGTGTGAGGCAAAATGCAGAAAGACTCCTGTGCTCGGGAAGATCCTTTTTAGTGGGTAGATATTGTTTTCCAAAAAAGGAACATTGCATCGTATATTCAAATTATGCTAAAACAGCAGGACTTAAGTGTTCTCACTACCAAAACCAACAAAAGTAATTATGTGAGGTGATAGGTTTGCTAAATAGCTTGGTTGTGTTCACCATTTCACAATGTGCATATGTATCAAATCACATTTATATACCTCCCATTTATACAATTTTTATTCATGAATTATACCTTGATTAACTTGGTGGCAGTTATTTTAAGAAATTATATGACAGCATGAACAAAAGTCAGGGACAGATGTGTTTAAGGAATGATGAGGAAGAATTCATTGTGAGTGAAACGACGCCATGGAGAAGAAAAAGGATGACGATGAGCTGGTTCAGAGGCCTGTTAGGAAGGGCTTTGACCAGAGCCCAAGGCCCTGCCTTTGATTCCCCAGCACCACATAAACCAGATGTGGTGGCACATTCCTGTAATCCCTGCACAATCAGAAGGTTGACAGGAGGATTGCTGGAGTCCAAGGCCAGCCTGGGCTCCATAATGAGTTCAGGAACAGCCTGGGCTACAGAGAAAGACCCTGTCTCAAAAAAAAAAAAAAAAAAAAAAAGACTACCATGCCAAAAATGGAATTCTGTCTGGAACTTAGGAGTTTTAAATATAGCAGGGCAGTTATTTTAAACAGAATCATGAAGAAAGAAGAAAGACGGAAGAAGGAGGAGGAGGAAGAAGAGGAAGAGAAGAGGAAGAGGAGGAGGAGGAGGAGGAGGAGGAGGAGAGAAAACTTACCAACCTTGACCTGCCCTAGTTGAAGCAGAGTAGGGCCTTAAATCTTGTGCACCGCTCATATCTTCACCAAGTGCTGCTGAGTATTTTTAGATGTCCCTTAGAAGACTGCTTGAAGATCTGTGTCATAGTTAGAGTTGTCAGTGAACATATGAGTCATAAGAGTGTGAGTCTGATTGAAAGAAGATGTCAGAAGCAGTTAGGATGCTGTGGAACTTGTTCAAGACAGCATAATGACGATTTAAATGAAATCAGTGCTATTGGTAGTGCAAAACCAAGTAAAGAGGCACTGAAGGTAGAATGTCTAATATATAGGGTCTTTCTGCTCCAGAAAAAATAGTTTCACTTTCGACACATCAGAATTTGGATAATTTTAAATGATAATAAGTAACAAACATTGTAATTGTTATAATGGCCAACCTATGTCCACGCCTGGAAATGTTTATTTTAAAAACTCAAAAATTTTTGCAGTATCTGATTATATGATGGCTCATGTGTCAGGATATGAACGTTTAGAGCCTAAGGTAAACAAATGAAAAACACAGAAAGATAACAAGGAAGGCACAAGTGGCATACAGCAAATACCCATTTCATTTGTGAACTAGGGAAACCAGTTTTTGAGGAATGATCCTCATGATCCTGTCCCAAACTCTCTCAGATGAGTGTTTTTCTTAAAAGCCGCATGACATCCATCACCATTCACTCACAGACACATATGTCGCTCACTAAAAGCCCCACAGCAGGAGGCTGTGGCTTAAGAAATCCAAGGCCCACCTCTTGGACCAGGTGAAGCAAAGTTATGCCCATACAGGCAAGCTGAGGAAAGAGGTGCAGCAAAGGCAGCTACGAAGTCAGGGAAATTCACATGATAAACAAAGTGGGCATTTAGCCCAAAGTGAAAACTATAAATATTAATCAGGTAAGAATCAGTGTCACTTTACTGCAAGAATGAACGTTCAGCAATTAAAAGGCTGGGTATTGTGCTGTGCATGTTGGCACAGTTTCTGCCAACAATATTGAAAGCCAACAGCTTCTGGGTGCAGGTAGGAGCACAGATTCCTACGAATGTCACTTGGTGGAAATTTTATTATGTAAGTGTCAACCATTTATGCCATATTCAAATGACCCTTCAAAGTAAGGGGAAAAGGAATACTAACTAGGGTTTCAAAATTATGTTCTTCTCTTTTAAAGACAGGAAGGACACATTTGTTGTTCATCCACCATAAGCCAGGTATTTGTTAGGCACCTTCCATACATCATGTCATTTAATTCTTAATCAGACCTGCAGAAAAGTTATCATTCTACGCGCATTTCAAAGATGAAGCCATTCCAGAATTGGCTTCGCAGACCACAGTATGGTTGTGGTTGAGCAGTCAGAAATGCATCAGAGGTAACTCACTCTGAAGTTGAAGTCACAAGAATGTGAGGTTGGGATACTTAATGGATCATCCACAGGAACAAACCTAAGAGTCTCCCAGAAAGCTAAAAGCTTCAGGGTATTTACGATGGGGAGGAGGGACAGGCTAAGCTCTCTTCATCTCTTCTGGATAAATCAGCAGTAACTATACCCAGTGGCCAAAAAAGGAGTTTGAGCAACTTACCAGGAGCAATGGTTGAAAAAGGCAAAAGAGAAACAAAATACAATTTTTTCTGTCAGGAGATAGAGAGAATGAGAGAGAACAACCCCTCCAGGACAATGCAAAAGAAGCCATCTCTTAAAGAACAAACAGGTTTTAGTTACTAGGTTTAAAAAGTGGAAAGACCTTTGAATGAAGATACGTAACGTGTAGGGGAATTCTGAGTTGCATCATTTCCTGGTCTGTCCTTGGGCTAAAGTCTACAGTCCAAATCCTTAAGGATTATTCTAGCCTTCCAGTATGATCTGATCTTACGATATCCTGATAGATAGATGTTTACTAACTGATTGTTGGAGCAGAATGTATGTGGCACAACTCTACTGTTGCCATTTGCATCACAGTCTTCTTTCATATGTATATTTAATGTAACAATTTTCCTTTAGATGAAGTACAGTGTATGAAGAGGAAACATTTTCCTAATTTGCACGTGAGCACCATTTGGGTGAGTCGTCACGCTGCCCAGAGACCACATACTGAAATCTACAAGCCAAATCCAGCCCACAGACATCTTCTCTTTAGCTCATACTGGATTTTTTTTAAAAAATCTTTTTTAATTAACTTCCCAGCATTTAAAAGTCAGTAGACAAAATTCCAAATTTCTAGATCTTCTTAGAAAAATTAGAGCAGGATGTATGACATTTAAAGCAATAACCTGTGGAAAGTAGCTATGCCTGGAATAAGGAAGTCATTCCAAAAACTGCCATTATCTCTCAAGTCGCCCTGGCTGATACTTTGTGTTCACTCTTTTATGATATTCCGGAAACTATTTCATCTGGGCTCTTTCTCTTCAGCTTCTTCCTTGTCATCTCTAGAACAACCCTTCCGCTTTTAGGCTTACACATGCCCATCTTCATTCTGAAACAATTCTCCTGCCACCCCCTTTGCTTGGCCGCCTGCTGCTCTTGGCTCCACTGCAGCACAAACAGCATCTCAGCAAGACTCCACATCTCCTCCAGCACCCTGTTCCATGGAGCAGTCAGGATGATTCTTTTAAAATATCAATTAGACACACCAGATTTAAAATAAAGCACAACTTCCTCAAAATACCCCTAGTCAAATTTGAAAGCCACAACCAATAACCAAAAACGCAATTCAATCAATGGAAGACTGATAGTCATGAGATTACGCATACCATTGTTAAGGGGTATTGTCACTCCTTTCTGAAATGTTCCCATTTCCCCATCTAGACAAACTCCATCCTCCATCACTTATGTATCTATCTATTGTTGAAAATTATAATTATTTTTGAATATGTGTATATTTCCACACTATAATTTCCTTAACACAATATAATATAGACAGGTCAATAATGCACATGAAGGAGAAGAAATATGTAATTTTAAGTTCTGGCTCAGCCACTTGCCAACTGCTTCACCTTGTGCAAAGTAACTGACCACTCAGTTTTCTCATCTATAGAAAGGGGAATGACTTTAGAAATAATAATAATAGCTATTATTTATAACTGCTTATATATTAGGTAGGTGCTAAGTATTTTACATGTAATATTTTAATCAGTTTTCACAGAAATCTTTAGAGGCAGCTATAATTGTTTGTCCTACTTTACACTTGAGGCATACCAAGGCATAAAGATACTTAATGACTTGCTTAAGATACCATACTAATAGGTGATGAAGACGACACTGAAACCCAGCCCATCTGATGCCAAGGGAAGATAATACTTCTAAGGTGCTCCTAATAGCAGCTTTGTGCTTAGAGTGATATTTTCACACTGGAATCTCCTCATCTCCCTTCACCTGTACCATGTAGTAGCTATTAACCCCAAAGCACCCTATCCTCTATTCACAATGTGTTAATGAAGAACCAGGGGAAAACCTACAAGAATGTTAGGTGTCTTGCTCCTTCTGAAATCAGTCATTATCCAATTGAAAGCCCCCAAAAATCCTTTTTCTGGAAATTCTCCAAATCTTCCATTTTCAAAGGAAAGGAGAATAAGTCTTAGCCCCTGAGTCAAGCTTGGATACCAACAGACAGCCCTGCAACTGTAACTGCCACAACGGGGGGCATCCTGGCGTGAAGCATGGATGACGGGGCCAAAGTAAAGACAATGTGAGTCCAGGTATGTTTCTAAGCTTGAACCAACTTACCATCACCTCCGAGCAGAGCCTGGGCAAGATGCTGCATACGGCTACAGGGTCAAAAGCCAACTTCCAATTTTGAGTTACCATTTCGAGCAGTGCAACTGAGCCAACTTTTAGAGGTCACCATCATATGGAAAAAAAAAAAATCTTAAAAGAACGCATTTCTCATTTCTTCCCACATGCTTAAGAACAAGTTTCATATCTTGCTTCCTCTTGGACCTTAAGACTTTCTGCACCCCAGGGAGTTCTTTCACGGAGATACAAGTTTCTTTAAGCGCATCTGAAGCAATCACTTCATTTGAATGTGGTAGTGGAACCACAGTATCACCATTACTGTGCACTCTTCTGTTTGTAATGTGAGATCCAGAGAGGCCCAAGGATGGACTTTCACAAACAAAAAACTTTAAAGCCAAGTCAATAATCTTGTATTTTGCCCCTTTCATGGTCACAATATGGTTCTGCCCCCATCCTTAATCCCACTTACACACGGGAACAATTCTCTTTTACTTCCTGCCCATGCACATCAGGTTCTGGTCCTGGTCTGCTAAGACACTATATGTTGCTGGGTGTTCTAAGCAAGCCAGAGAAAAACCTTGCCCTGCTGATACTAACAGGATAGCATTTTAAATTAAGTGTTATATGTTCTAAGGAAGAAAATGGTCCCCCACCCCCTTCTCTGGAAAGCAGTATATGGACCTCAAGGAAGGTGGGACCACAAAGAAAAGGGAAATACCAGACAATAAGATACGAAGTTGCTAGCCAGAAAACGGGAAAGTAGAATTCCCTTTTAGAAAAAGGATTTCCTGCCCGTTATCTAACTACCCCATCCCAGTCAGGACCTTACTGTGACCCGAGGCAGATATGCAAGCTACATACCTGCTGTGAATTCCAGCCTTGTCTAGTAGCTAACTTTGAACTATTTTACAAATTCAAGACACATTTTGAAAGCAAACAATTACTCCTGTACTATCAAGTAAAGGATTTTGCTCATCTGTAACAGATAAAGAGGTAATTTGAGGATTTTAACTCTGCCATTTTCCTCGAAGCTAGCTTTGAATAAACCTTTCTTTTATTCACTATAGTAAGTAGTTTCTTAGAAAAATTTGAGTAATGACTCAAGTGGAAAAATGGATGCACCTTGAGGCCCTTATACTTAACAAAATGAATCAGACATAAAAACTTAAATATCAAATGATTTCTCTCATATTAGTAGACCAAGGTATAAATAAGCAACAGAACCAATCAGAACAATGGTAAGAAACAGGGAGAACGTAAAGAGGGAAAGGTGATATAGGGGGAGGTGAGTAGGAAAGGGGGAAGAAAAATAAAAATTATAAACACATGATTTGTATGTGTACCAAGTCCTCAAGTTGAATGCAATTATCTGTATCACAAACACAGACTAATGAAGAGAATAATTTGGGGGGAAAACAAGTGGTTTCTTGATTTAACGGGCAGCAATGGGGTGAACTCAAGCAGATGGTAGCACCGCGACACTGAGGAATGGCAAGGGGTCCCCGGCCCGGGGACGGGAATGGGGGGGTGGTCCCCAGCCCAGGTTCTTCCCATGAGGCCAGGCAACAAGTTGGTTTTCCTTTTGGGAGGCATGCAAACAAAATTCTGACTTTTTTAAATCACCAGAGAAAAAAATGGGAGATAGGGTTGGAATACCTTGAAGAAAGGAATTTCATTTATCCAAAATGTCTCTCTAAATTTACCAGGCTGAATATATCTATATACACACCATTTTTACGTAACTCGGACCTCAATTAAGTGGTGTATTTAAAAAGTTCTTAAAAAGATACTAGCCTCATGATCATCTTGAATTAGATCCCAGTGACAGCTGAAAAGTTTAAATGAATCAACATAAATTTTATGTATATTTAATACACATCCAGTAAATTATATTTTGTATAATTTATAACTATAGTATTTTTATAATTTATAAGGCCAATACATTATAAAATAAATATAATAAAATGATACATAACATAGGAGTATGTATATAAAATATATATATTCATGTGTGTGTATACACACATACATACAAAACTTAAGTGCAGAAAAGATTGTCATATTATAAATACACCCACTAAAATTCAGCTCTGAGTATAAGATATTATAGAATTCTCCACTCCCTTGGTTAACCCTTTTGTCCCCTTCTCATAACTCCGATGTCATGCACTGTGGAGTCATAGATAGTTGTGTTCAATTGCTCAAAAAAGGCACTGATTGTCACAAAATCTTGAAAAAGGTAGTACAAGTGGCAGCAAGGCCTGGTGGAGCCATGTTCCTTGGCCTTCTGGATGAATGATGATGCAACGTTCCTAGTAATGATTTAATGCCTCTTCAAACTTTTAAGTACAAAGTTTTCACAGACTTGCCTGTGTTACACCAATGCTTTTAAAATTCACTGTTTAAACAATTCATTGTGAGTGTACAGGAATGGTATCGATTTTGTATTAATATTGTATTCTGCAACTTGGCTGAATTTATTAATTAGTTCCGAGAGTATTCTGGTAGAGTGGGGGGGGGGGGGTGGTCTTCGGTGTGGAGAATCATGTCATTGATAAATATAGTTTAACTTGCTCCTTCCTGATGCATATTCCCTTTATTTCATTCTCTTGCCTGATTTCTCTGGCTAGAGTTTCAAGGACTATGTTGAATACAAGTGGTGAGAGTAGACACCCTTGTCTTGCTCCTGACTTAAGGGGAAATGCTTTCAATTTTTCCCAATTTAGTATAATGTTGGCAGTAGGTCTGAGGTAACCCTATTTTCATTAGAGTTCTAATCATAAGTGAATGTTGGATTTTGTCAAGGGTTTTTTCTGCATTTATTGAGACAATCATGTGATGTTTGGTCTTGCTTTTATTTACGTGGTGCATTACGTGAGCTATCCTTGCATCCCTGGGATTTGATCATGGTGCAGGATCCTTTTAATGATTTTTTAAGTTCTATTCACAAGTATCTTATTGAAGAGTTTTGCATCTGTGTTCATTAAAGAAATTGACCTATAGTTTTCTTTTCTTGTTAAGTCTTCATCTGGTTTTGGTATCAATGTATGCTATCTTATCAAGAACTCAAAAAGCAATAGATGTTGGCAAGGATACAGAGAAAATGGAAGCTTTTACATTTTTAGTGGGACAGTAATAGATTGTAATTTGGTACAATCATAATGGAAAGCAACACAGACACTCCTCCAAAAAAAAAAAAAAAAAACTGAGATTAGATATTCCATTTGACCCAGCTACATTGCTCCTGGGTATCTTTCTGAAAGAGTTCAAAGCACCATATAACAGAGACACATGCACACTTATTTTTACAGCAGTACAACTAATAATAGCTAAATCATGGAACATGTCAAAATGCCCATCAACAGATCAATGGATTAAAAAAATAGTATATAGACACAATGGAGTATCATTCTGCAATAAAGACAGATAGATTTGAGCCATCTGTAGGAAAATGGATACAGCTTGAGACCATCATGCCTAGAGAAGTGATTCAGACTCAGAAGATTAAATACCACATGGTTTCTCTAATATGCAAAACCCAGAGTATAAATAAGCAATATCGTTGAATGGGTGAGATGTTGAGAGTCAGGGCAATAGTATGTGGACAGGGAGGAGCAGGCAGAAGACAGCCAGAGGGCAGGAAAAGGGAAGCGAATGTGAAGTTGATGCTATATGTTTGCACACAAATTTCTCAAGTTTCATGGAACCATTGTGTATTACAAAAACATACTAATAAAAAAGGGGGGGGGGGAATCTGATCAACATTTCCTTCAGCCAAAAATGGAAAAGAACTTTGCCCTAAGATTAGGAAATGGGGTCTTTCTCAAGCAGATAGATGTGGAAGATTGTAATTTGCAGGGACCCTTAAGGCTGAGAATCAAACCCTAGTTGTACTAAATGGATTAACAGAAAGTATCCGATCCTTCAACAAATATTTAACAGGTAACAAATCCATGTTGGACATTTGTACTGGAACACAGCCATGAACAAGTGTTTGCTTCGTGACACTCACATTCCAACAAAGGAAAACAGAAAATTAGTATGTACTATGATGTATGGTGACAACTATTCAAGAGAAAAACAAAGAAAGAGGAATAAAATAAGGAGCAAGGGCTGGGTTGACGGGGAATCCTCTGTGAAAAAGCAGCAGAAATCAAGAGGTGATATACAATGGAGCCACACAGTACTCTGAGGGAAGGTTGTTCCTGGCAGAGTGAAGGGCTAATGCAAGGGATCCAAGGAAGATGTGTGCAGGGAGAGACTGGGAGCAAGAAGAAGATCATGTGACGGTGGCCACGAAGGAGAAGACAAAGTCACAAAGTAGTAGGGATGCCAGATCTCAGAAAACACTGCAGACATTGTAAGGCAACACTCACTCTGACTGAGGTGGGAGCCATTGGGCTGAGATGATCTGACTTTATGTAAAGGACAGCTCTAGCTGCTGGATAGAAAATCATTTTCTGGGTATTAGGACAAAAACAGAAGCTGAGAAATGTCTTTCACCCATGCAATTCTGCACAAGCTTCCTGGCAGATCTACTACAAAAGCCTGTAAATTCAAATAACCCATTAGAAGTCCACCACATACCTACAAAGAATTAACCATGGATGAACTATCTATCCCCAAATTTATTGGTAGAGAAGAAATTCAAAGCTATAGTATACAAATAATTATTGTTTTAGTTTCCTCATAGCTCCAGACCAGTGGTCCTCAATTAGGAGTTATGTTCTCTTTCTAAAGATTTTGGCAACATCTAAAGACATTTTTGATCTCCACAAGAGGTAAAAAGTGTGGAGAGTGGTACCAGTATCTAGCAGGTGGAGGCCAAAGACAGGGGTAAGCATCCTAGAATACCAAAGAGAAGGAACAACAAGGAACTATACTGCCTGTAATATCAATAGTGTTGGGGGATGAAAAATCCTAGTTTGCACTAACATAAAGATCCATTGTTCTCAGAAAATTTTTGTTGGACACTGTTAAACTTGGAACAAATCAGAGAAGCACAGACTGAGTTTGATTATCTTTGTCTCTAGCTGATGATTTGAAAGGCAAAATTGTTTTGCATTTAAGAACAACCTGGTGGGAGGGGGTGATGAGCACTGGCCTATGTTCTCAAATCAAAGCAAGAGATCATTAGGGAAAAGTGACGTAAGAATATCCCTGAGTTTGCAACAGGACACCTGAAAAATTTTTTAATTTGAAAATGTCACTCCAGAGAAACAAAAGTACCTGGCACAGATTTTGCGTTGGGGAGGAAAATGCCTTTGAAAACCCAACTGGTTGTATAATTAAGTGATAATGAATGCAGAGCTGTGTTTTGTATTCCATTCCAGCACATTGGAGTTGAATCTGAGCTAGAAATGCTAAATCCCTCAGTGCTCTGGCCTCTCATCAGTGAAGTGCAAATCAAGGCCTTTGACTGCTACAGAGCAGTGGTTCCAAAAAAGTGAACTACAAATATTATGTTTTCAAACTGCCTACTTTTCAATGATAGGCTGACTTGTTATACCCAAGCTACATTTAATATGAGGAAATGTTTTATTGAAATCATATATGGGATGGGTTATGTGTAATGGAATGATGGTTTATCTTTCTAAGAAAGAAAGGCTATTAATTTCCATTTTATATGTAGAAGAGGAATGTTTTCTAGATTTTTACTTCACTACCAATTTTACTTGAAAAGATTAAATAATACTTCATATTTGTACACTAGCAAATAGCATTATAAGAAAGATGTGTGAGAGTGTCTGTGTGTTGGATGAACTTTTGCTTGATTATATAAATACAATGTAGCATACGGAACACTTGGAGGCTTGGTTTAATGAAAGTTGGAGAAATTTTTTAAGAAATATTGTACCTAGTAGAATCTGACAGTGCAGAAATGGAATTCCATCACTCTAGGAGGTTAAGGCAGGAGGATACTAAGTTTGGGATCAGCCAGGACAACTTCGTAGCTTAGCGAGGCTAGAGCCCAACTTCCATGGCCAGTCTGTTCTTCCGTCTCAACAGATCATGCTGAAAACAAGACCTATTGTACCAGGATAACGGAAGAAGGCAGTACCTAGGATGGCACAAGGTAGATAAGCACAAACTTAACAATCCAGAGAAGAAAACAATGCCAACATTGTAAAATGTGGGCTTAAGAGCCAACCTTGTGCAGCAAGGCCATCTCCAACAACTAATATAGTTTCGCATTGATACCATTGATACCATACGCATGAGTCTTCAGAAATGCCCACCTACTTAGAGTTCAGTCCCTTTCAGACACTGAGGTCTATGAAGCATTAAAAGAGCCTGGACTCATTCCTACGAATAGTGCACCTTGTCTGCATAGAGAGCATCTCTCATCACTTTCACTAATTAAATACAAACTCATTGTAAAATATTACTGATATTTTACCTTCTCCATCAGTAACATGTTTGTCTCTTAGCATAAAATTTATCTTCAAATTGCACTGACATTATAAGGGATGCTTGTATTCCAAACACTTGACAGCTCCTGTTTGAGCGCATATTAGATTAAGTAATTGTTTAATAATAATAGCTTCTAAACATGGAACCTTGCAAGAGATACTATTAGTTTCATTTTAAAGGAAAGAGATTGACTCAAAAAATCTGAGGGACTTGCCCAAGGCCTGCAGATCTATGCGACCCTCCACCGCCATATTCATTCAGTGAACAGGCATGTTTGAGGACATGCCATGTGCTATACACTTCAGGTAAAGCTTAGTTATTATCCAACACCCGCTTCTCAAAAAAAAATTTCCTTCTGCCAGTTTAATTCAATTATTCTGTCTTTCTGCACAGCTTAAGCAGGTTTACATGTAAGAGAAGCTGACCTTCTCCTTTGGTTTCTTTTGCAGGCCCTAAACACCTTGTGCCTATCCTTTTTCAAGGATTTCTTGCTCTTTTATCATCCATTTGTTCTCTGGCCTTTCGCTCACCTACAAAGAAAGATGAAAGAGGAGACAAGCTCTGTTATTTGAGTCTCTCCAGCTGCCCCAGTCCACTCCTGTTGCTAGGGAGGGGAGCTTCGGTATACAGACAGAAATCAAAAAGTCAGTAAGAACAGAACCCCATCACTGCCAGACATGCTTCCTTAAGGTGCAAAGTGGTGGGCGATGAGAAAAAAAAGAATGTGTGGTCCCATTTTCTGAGTG
The DNA here is from genome assembly GCA_004027205.1 of Ctenodactylus gundi. Lineage (NCBI taxonomy): Eukaryota > Metazoa > Chordata > Mammalia > Rodentia > Ctenodactylidae > Ctenodactylus > Ctenodactylus gundi. The sequence goes on from PVKB01001423.1 coordinate 389,595, forward strand.
TGTCTTTTGTCCCCAAACCAAGGAGACCTGCTTTTGAAGCCTCCTCACATCCTCCTACATCTGCACCAAGCCCAGCAGCCCGGGCAAGTTGTCCTTTCAAATGCCAGCAGTGAACAAACCCAGCAGCCCCAGGCAGCCGTCAACCCTGTCACTTATCAGAATGACTGTCAGCCCAGTGTGACACAGTAAGGCTGGACCAAATCAAGTTTGGACTATTTGAATGTGTAATTCGCTAAGTATATTTGTCTATCACAATGCCGTGGGCCATTCCCTGACAAGAAGCCCATGATGAATGGCCACTAAGGGGCAGAACGAACAGAAGTAACGTTCCCAGGTCCATCAACAGACAGGACAGAATGTAAGCGCCAAGACCATTACAGGACATGTCCAGGCACAGCAAGGAGGGGAGCCCGGCTCACAGTGCCTGCGTCTGTCTTTGACTGTGTCGCCATCTCTTGCCACCAGGGAATGGGGGCTAAGACATGAAGCACACAGAGCCCAGCAGCCAAGTTGACTGATCTATTAGACAATGTGGTGAAGTTAAGCAAGCAGGGGTTAAATATTCTTGGGTCTAGTCACTTGGCTCCTCTAGGAATTCCTCTTAATGCATGCAGAGATGTTGCCACAGGCCATGCCACACAGAGACGATGACTATGGTAGATCCGGCTTGTCTCTGGTCTGCACACTTCATGCACAGTCCATCTTCCCAGCAACCCCAGGAGGTAAAATACTGTCACAAATATGACTATTGTCACACATTGTATTATCACTTTAACAAACAGAAAGATGACACCTCCAATGGTCAAGTATTCATCACTATTAGCAGACAGCCTGCACTCACAGAATGTTCTCTTAACTATGCTAACTGCAAGAAACCTGTCACCCTGGCCTGTTTAATCTTCCAACTATTCAGAACTTTCAGTTTTATACCCTTTAATCTTCAAAATAATGATAGGAAACTCATATTCTTACAAAACACCAAGCCATAATGAAAAATGTTTGAGTAGAATAAAATATGGTTTCATTTTTCTATACATAAGCTATGATGGTTATCAGAAAACAGAATCCAATTCTTACAAAAGTATACACAAGAGAAAACCATGTGATTTTTTTGAAGCATCTGTCATCGCATTAGTTTTGTTTTTATTTTAGCTGGTAGGGTAAAAACAAATGTAATACAGCTCATCTCAAGGCTTCTGGGTAAGTTTGCTCAGGTTTCCTTTCCCTGCATCACCATGATAGATGGGTTTAGGTTTGGCCCACCTGGGAAGGGAAGAGAGATCTTAAGGAAGCCTGGTAATTCATCCGGTGCTGTAAACTGAGTTGTGTTCCCCGAAATCATACATTGAAACCTTAACCCTTGAAGTGACTGTTTAGAGAAAGGAGATGATACAGGCTAAATGAGGTCAAGGTGGATCCTAAGCTAGTAGGATTAGAGTTTTTTTTTTTTTTTTTTTTTTTTTTTTAGGAGATGCCAGAGACCTTGATCCTCACAGTCTGCCTCTCTCCATGTACATGTGTGAGGACACAGGGAGATAACAGCCATCTACAAACCAGGGAAGAGCCCTCACAAGATGGCACCTTCCTCCAGAACTTTTTGCATTCAGAACTGTAAGAAAATAAACTTTTGTAGTGTAAGATTCCCCACTGGGCTGCACAGTGGGTAGTGAGCCGTGGCCCCACATGAGAAGTTTTCTCTGTATTCACAGCCATCTCCCTTGCAGGCATTGCTGCCTGAGCTCAGCCTCCTGTAAGATCAGGTACACCATTAAAGTTTCACGGGAGCATGAGCCCTACTACACATGCACTGCACGTGTGAGGGATTCGGTGTGCACACTTCTTAGGAGAATCTTACCCCTGATTTACTGAGGCAGAGATAAGATGATGCTAGCGCTACCCTTCTTCTCCCTGAACCATGGGATAACTGTCTTACATGAAACCAGTCCCTGGTGCCTAAGTTTGGGACCAATGGTCTAAGTCACTCAGTCTATGATACTTTGATATTGTTGGTGGCCTGAGCCAATGAATACACCCAAGGTCATATGGTTATCAAGTAGTAAAGTGGAATTCAAACCCATGCAACCTTCACGGAATCATTTGAAAACACTGGTCCTCATCCAGACAGTACTCACTCTCTTTTTTACTTGCTCAAGGAACTTCCACTGAGTACTGTGCACTAGTACTGATCTTCTTGTCAGTGACTGATTGGATTTAGTAATGCTTCTGCTTGGGCAAGTTCGTATTTGGAACATCCAATATTTTGAATGTTTCCAACACAAGCAAATGATATTTGTGTGAGGTCATATACATTCTAATCAATCTGATCTGAACATTCCACACTGTATGAATGTATTGAAATGTCACACTGAGATCTGGTAAAGGCGTACAATAGCATGTGTCCATGAGAAATAAAAATACATGTAAAAATTTAAGGGAGAAAAGAGTTCCAAATAAATTTATAAAAGTAAATGAATATAAATCAATAAAATAAAATTAGTGACTTCCCATGTCACATAGTTTATAAATATTAATTTGAGCTATGAATCAGAACTAACAAGAATACTTACAGTGAGAAAAACTCAATTCATTTACCTCCTGTGTCAGCTTTCTGCCATTATAACAAGAGAGTTGAGTTAATGAATTCATAAAGATAAAAAAGGCTAACTTTGGCTCACAGTTTTCAATATTCCACTCCAAGATCAGGCAGATCATTACTTTGTGTAACCGGTAGGGGTACCAGATGGCAATGGTGAGAATGCAAAAAGCGAGAGGAAGCAGAGGAGATGGGGGAGGGAAGATCTCACAATCCCCTTCAAGGGTTTGTCCTCAGTGACCTAAGGACTCGCACAAGGTGTCACCTCCCAACTGCTGCCCTGAGAACATTCTGGAGGCATTTATGCAAACTATAGATTCTACTTTGTTCTAACTACTAATACTAACCTAGATGTTTTTATAGACATCCTTGAATGTAATTTCATAAGAACTGTTTGGGATAGATTTTATCAGCCCATATTTTGGGGTTTTTGTGATTTATTTTAAGACAGGGTCTCACCCTGTAGCTCAGACTAGTCCTGAACTATGGAGCCGCGTCTTGCCTTGGACTTGGCATTCCTCCTGTCTCAGCCTTCCAAGTACTGGGATTACAGGAATGCGCCACCATGCCCAGCTTTATGTGGTGCTGGGGAATTGAACCTATGGCCTTGCACTTGATAGGCAAGTGCTTTAACTGCTAGACAACTCCTCCAATCCCTATCATCCCATATTTCAGACATGAAAAAACCAAACCTGAAGGAAGGTAAGAAAGTTCAAAGTGTGTAAATATTATGTATTGCATATACACATAAAAATAAAATGGAAGAAAAAAGTTCAAAGTCGCATAGTCAATAAATAATGGAGCCAAGATACAGTCTTTCTGGCCCCAAATGTGCATTCTTTCTATGATGTGACATTTCCAAAGCAGTGTGAGTTTGTACCTGAAAAAAAGACCACCAGTACAAACCAAATTTAGTATTTTATACCATAGTCTTACAAAAACTGATAAAAACCTGTTCTCACACAGTCTGATACTTCCATGACAGATACCACCTACAAAGGAAGGTAATTCCTACCCTCTTGCATGGACCTGCTCTCTGACCATCCCAATGAAAAGCGCACAAGATCTCAGCCTGTGCCTTAACTTACTTCACTCTTTTTTCTTTTTACCATCATCAGCAGCCCCAAACATCAGGTTCTAGTGGATCTATCTGATTTCTTTTAAGAGATTAGAACTCTAAGGTAGATATCCTCAGATTGCAGTCCCGAGTTAGATTTTTTTTTTCTCTTCATATAAATGCTATAGCAGCTCCATACCAGAGCCTCTCTCAGCCAACTGCCTTTGCAATTAAGGAACTATTTCAAATATACCTCAGCCTGCCTTCCATTCTCAGGATATTTGTTGCCACATATAAACACACTGTCCTGAACAATACCACCTTATCAACAGACAGTGCTGATGGAGCCCAAAAATCCACAGGTCCGGGCTGGCAGGAGAAGACAGTCAGGGATGGGGGATTTGAGACTTGGAGCTCTGCAGACTGCTGGGGTTTCTCTGGAGTGTGTTAGTGAGTTCAGCTCTTAGGATCCCTGGCAGCTATAATAAATGCATGTGCGCTGATCATTTCAACCTGCAATTTGCAGAAGAAATTTGATTCCTTTTAAGATGTTCAGCTATTTCAATGGTGAGACAAAACCAACCCACACATGGGAATTGATTTTTCATCATTTTTAAACTTCTGCTTCTTCTTCCCAGGAAAAAGCAATTTAAAATATTGCCCTTTGCAGGCAGCTTCTCCTTGAGACTTTGCTAGACAGCACGACCCCTCAGACCCTACCCAGACGCTCTCCGGAATGGGCCTTGGGATTCCATTTACCATCGCTTTTCTTGGCTCGCTTCCATCAACATGCCTAGGGAACAAGTACTAAAATGTGTACTCCTGACTCGACTTTAGACTTTGAAAGTACCAAAAGTCCCCTCCTACCCCGCCTCATGGAGATGCAGAAAATAGACAGACAGACAGGCAGACAGACAGACAGACAGATAGATAGATAGATAGATTGCAGGGTGGGAAAAGCCCCATGTCATCATTTTGGGAGTTTCCAGGACACAGAGTGGCCAGGAGGTGTTTGCAGACACTCCTGGGGGCAGCTCCCCGGAATCCGACCTGTCAGCAGCACATGCAGCCCGCTGACTTATGAAGAGCGTGACGCGGGATTGTTTGGTATTCTGCAAAAGCAGTGGCGTGTGTTGGGGGCCAGGGCGTGCCGGAGACTTTGGGGTCTGCCGGGCTTTCATTCCCTGCAGCCCGCCCCTGCCTCCCAGCAGGAGCTGACCCACGCTTGGAAAAGGTTAACTAGCACAAACAGCCATCATTTGTGACGAGTGGGAAAGCCCCATGTGTTGGCCAAGCGTCCCTTTATGAGGCATGGGGGGTGGGTTTTCTCTGTTGTCGGACGGTTGGCACGGGGTAAATACCCAGCGTGCTTCTGCTTGAGGAACTGGAAGGGTCTGTCTCCAGGCGAGTGCTCAGGAGGTAAAAGAAGAAGGGAGAAAAAAAAAAATCCCGAAGCTGTCAGAAACCCTGGCCTGTCTAAAGCGCTGGAGGTGAGCGCTGAAGGAGGAAGCGAGCGAACGAAGTTGGGGGCAGAATAACTCTTCAGAGCGCGCTGAATACAGGCGTTCACCTAGGCCTAATCGGTTCAAATGCTCTGTTTTCAGACCCCATCTGCTTATCTCAAGCAAAGTTTGGGGAACGGCTCCCGTCCTATTGTGAGCCCGTCATTTCGCACATCTATTCCCGTCAGAGCCCTCATTATAGCAGATGTCAGCGGAGGAATCTGAGCTGTCAGGGAACCGCCAGCCATGAAAAGGAGGGGCAGCCGCAACACGCCAGGCAAACAAAACAGTCGCCCCCACGACAAACGTAAACAGGGATGTTTGTCACAATATTTTCCCACATCACCCAACAATTCCAGGGACGTGTTTCCAAAGGGGTGGGGGGCGGGGATGGCTGTAACAATGAGGAGGCCGGGTCCATCAAGTTCATCTGCTCCAAGTCCAACGGTCTGCAACCTAGTCCTGAAAGTCACCTTTCTCTGAAACAAAAATTAATCGGCGTTTGTTCTCCCAGGATTTTCTTGATAATATGACACACAGTGTGCTAACTTCTAGACTGAACAGCGATGAGTTCAAGCTTTCCATTTGTTTATTTAAGTGAATGCAAGCACATCTGGGTTGGAAACTACAGAGGCCTTAACATTCAGCCTAGCGCAATGAGGAGACTCCAATTTCCTGCCAGCTTTACCTTCTCGCCCTAATGTTAGGATAACCCATGAGATCTGCCCAACGTAGCAGGGCAGAGCCAAGAGAGAGAAGTTAGTCTACACTGGGTTTTCTCTTGTCAAAAGAAAGCGAAGAGTTGGGTTTGGGAACCAGAAGAAATGAGATCCTTGGATCTTCTTCCAGCTCATGATTTCAGAGGTGAGAATAACTGAGGTAAAAGAATATGGACTTGGGAACTAAGCCCCCTCCAAATCAGTGTTCTTCGCGCCACATTAATTAAATAATCTGAGCAACTTCCCTAAATTCTCACCCAAGCCCAGAGTCCATCGGTGATTTAACTGGAAGACCAAAGCCCTTACCATGCCTGCGGATCAGAGCTCCAATGAGTTTTTTAGGCTCTCGCCTGAAAAGAAGAATTACTCAAAAGGGGGTGCTAATATTTCAGAAGTTTATCTTTAACCCACATTTTCAAATTTGAACTATGAACCATCATGTGATTAAAGTTTATACATAACTTAGATCGTGTTTTTTGTTGGGAGTTTTCTGTTTTTCTCAAGGCCAAGAAATTAAGGCAGACTCTGGGAGGACGGCCCATCTGTGAAGCAGTCATACACATCAGTACACACAGCTTTGAATGGGGGTCCTTCGCTGTGGTGTCCAGCTCTGCTTCCCAGAGACTCGCTTCACTTACACAACACTTCAAGGCAAGCGTCATGGTTGAGAAAATGCGGACTCTCCAAGAACTCCACCAACACCATCAACTGGGCCTTCCCTGCCCCATATGTATACAAAGTCCTGTTAATTTCACTTCTATCTATAATGCAGTGGCATATAGCCATGAAAAATAAACAGGAAAGAGAATATTAAAAATGGAAAAATATTTAAAATACATTAACTGGGAAAAATCAAGTAACAAAAGTATGTATAGTATGATCTCCATTTATTTTATAAGTGAATTTATTCGCATGCCCTCATTAGAAATATGCACAAAAATATTATGGTTGTCACAGAATGGTGAGAATTTTACTTTCTCTTCTCTACTTGCTTTGTATTTACAATATTTTACCAAAAAATTATAAAACAGTGTTGCGCTTATCAAGAAAAAATAATATATTTAATTGGTAGAGCTCATCACAAATAATGTCCTAAATTAAAGAAAATTTAGTAAGAAAGGAAAATGGCTCTATTGTGTTTTGTTTCACCCTCACCTTCTGACATGATTACACAGAAGAGTTTTGACTCCCAGATCTGTGACCCCCAGGGCAAAATCAAACATTGTCATCTGCCATTTGGGTGATACACTTATTAAATTATCAGTAGTACACATGGCCTACTGAGTGACAGAAGACAGAATATAGAAAAATGAGGACAACTGGGAGCAAACATTACAGTAGTGTCTGGTCTTCTGTGATAATAGACAGGAACCATGAGATAGAGCAGAGTCTTTAGAGGAGGTCACATGGAACCTCTCCTGCCCACCAGGCAAGGTGAAGGGTAGGCAGATCATGGGACAACAGGGAGTTGTGTGGTTGCAGGCAATGCCTAGACCTAGCACCAGCATGCAGAAACTCAGCTGATGGCTCAGTCCTTGACAGGATGTGTCTCCTTTCGGCCGGACCCAACTGACAGAAAAAGTTTCCCAACATTTTCTGGCTGCTTTTCATAACTCTAATGATATAAATGAATATTTAGCCAAGAATATTAACTTTTTGCAACAATGGTGGTTATGTCCTCTAACTCAGTAATTGCCGTACTTACTGAATACTGTGGTGATTTGTCATTGCTGAAAAGAGCAAATTAGTTTTGGGGAACTTGAATTTTCTTAAATTGTCTCTTCAGATTTCAAGTCAAGAATTCATTCTGACAGTATCAAGTTTAATATTTAGTCCCTCAGAAACCTTTCAGCTAATCTGATTTCCATGAGTTCAATTGTGTTCAGCAGCTGCTGTGGTCTTCGTGATTGCTCCTTGTCATTCTGATTTTAGTCCTGATGGGTATTAGTTTAAAAATGCTCTTTCTCTGGTCTCCATTTTCCACAGAAAAGCCCTCTGGATGACCCCACGGCCCACATGGACAGTGAAGGCAGTGGCGGGCATGACCCGAGCAGCCATAGAACATACTGCACTCCACATAGTTCATGCTTTTGTTGAAAGCAGTATTTTTCTGAGACGATGTGTATGGCACATATTTTACATTAAAATCCCTGGAACTGACAGTCTTATAGGTCAAAAAATCTCATAAATGGGAAATTTGATTTAGTCCAATCACACAGTACCTGTCAAGTTACAAATTTTTAAACCATAGGATCAGATTAGGATCCACCAAAAATGCACAATTGCAGTTGATATCTACTCCCTACTTCTCATAGTGTGTTCCAACATTCGTTTGTTATGGGCAGAGAAATGTTTTGTGTGGAGTCACTACATTTGAACTCTAGCCCAGCACTTACCAACAGTGTAAATAAATCTTAATCTCTCTAAGTTTTAATTTATTCATCAATGAGATGGGATAGTACAGTACCTGTTTTTTAGGGTCCTTGTGCAAAGTAAATGAAGTACCAAAAACTTCACCCCCCTGGAACTCACATTCTAGCAAACATTATAGTATGGTAGCATTATTGTTTTATCAGTGATTAGATAGCCACTCAAAACTCTGAACAGAAGTATATGCAGGTCATCATCCCTTAGAGTTAGGATTCAAATAAATATTACAGAAATTATTCTGAGGCTCTATATATCTAGCTTTCATGCCATGAAAGAAGAGAAAGGAGGAGAACTGCCATGGTCTTCCCATCCACGTAACGATCCAGCCTAGAACCTCACCCTACTCAACTCCCTCAAAAAGTCTATGACCTGAGAAGAATCCTCAGCACTGCCTCCCCAAGTACTGTTCCAGTCTCAAGCATGAGGAAGTGGGTGTGGATCACCAATCCCAGCCTATTTGACAAGTAGAGCAAGAGGGTCCACTAATTTGCTCATTCCACAAATACACACTTCATAGTCACTGTGCACTAATTAGTACCCTAGGCAAAGCACAGTGGAGAGAAATCATCCTCTGCCCTCAAAGAACTTACAGTACAATTGGAGAAGTTATAAAATGAATAAGCATTTTCATTAACCTGTGATACAATTAACTATATAGGTCTCTCAAATTTCAGCACATCAAGCACGCAGAAACTTTATCTTTTCAAGAACGCCCACAGGTGGACAGGTTTGGAAAACAGAAGTAGTATTTCCTTCCAGAGAAAGATAAATTTACTTGCTACTCAGTATAATAAATATTATGTGTGTCCATTGGGTAAAGATTGGGCAGCTTGGCTTGTGACCCATCATGAAAGATTCAGACTTCCTAAGGTCAAGGCTCTTCTCCCTGTTACAAACTGCTGCCTATGGAAGTGTCACCTGGTCCTCAAATGATTTCATGTTTTGAGAAATAAGCTCAGGAACCAGTATAAGAAATGAGTAGCACTCCAGCCATCTCTGTGATGAAATGTGTGATAGCAAGCTTTCCTTGATCTCGGATCCAGGAATCTTGAGTCCTCAGACAGAGAGACTGTGGTTGAGCAAACATCTTTACATAGGGAAATTTGAGAATTTGAGAAGCTAATTTCTGCAGGCTTGGTAGAGTTTACAAAACTAAAGAGAAGAAACGTTGCCTCAAATAGAAGGACTATTATAAGCAGTTGTCAAGTGATAAGACCAGGACAGGGAGGCCCACTCAGGCAACTGTGAGTCTTCTGAGAAGATTTGGATGAAAACAGATTATCAGCTTTGTTTTTCAAAACAAAGAAGCAAAATATTATTCTAGAAGCAAAAGAGAATAATCAAAAGGCTTTTAAGTAAGTAGACAATACATCACATTTATTCTTTAAAATTCAAAATAGAGGAGCTGGAGGAATGGCACAGTGGTTAAAGTGCTTGCCTTGCGAGAGCACAGCCCTGAGTTCAATTCCCCAGCACCACAAAAGCAGGGTGAGGTGGCAAACGTGTCGGTAATACCGGCATTTGGCAGGCTGAGGCAGGAGGATAGCCATGAGTCCAAGGCCAGTCTGGGCTACATAGTGAGTTCAGGACCAGCTTGGGCTGCAGAGTGAGATTGTCTCAAAAAAAAAAAAAAAAAGTGACTAGAGACTTCTTGGAGAATGGTTTAGAGAAGACAAGACTGAAAGGTGAAAAAATATAGAAATCCATAACATGAGATGTTGAGAGTCTAAACTTTGAAAATAGCAATGAAGAAGAGAGAAGTGGACCTGAGAGGCGGTAACAAATTATTAGCATCAATAGGACGTGGTAGCGCTGGCTGCACTGAATGCGAGGAAGATCGGCTAGATATCAAGAATGAGAGTTGGCGATGATGCTGGGCTTTCTAACTTGGGCAGCTAAATGGACGGTGCGTCCATTCTCTGAACCTCTGAGAGGGATGCAAAAGTAGCAGTGGCCCTGGGGGATGAGGCTGGAACTGTACATCATGCATTTGGAATGTCTGTGGCTCTCCAAGCAGTAATATCTGAGATACAAGGAAAGGTCCATATGTCAAGCTCAGGAAGTACATGTAAGTGGAAATTTAGATTTTAGAGTCTTTCATACATGGATGTCCATTGAAGCAACAGCCATGGGAGAGACCAGCCAGCAAAGTCCACAGAATGAAGATCACAATGTGGAGAATGAAGCCTTGGTGAGCGGCCCAAACTATCACCATCATCTGGTACACCTGGACCAACCTTACTCTGTCCTTTCTCCTTTCTTTCCTTGATCCAGGTCACTCTCCTCAAGAAGCCCAGTAGCCCAAGTCTCTTATTCTCCAAACTCCCATTTCCATAAATGCTGTCTCACCTTACCTCCCTTAAAATTTGTTTTTCCTCCCATGGTTTCCTGCTCTAATCTTTATTTTTTAATCACTCACATACTATTTCTCTTAATTTGTTGATCATCTTGTTGACTGTCTCTTCCTGCCATGATGAATAATCCATGAAAAAGTTTTATCTACTTTAATACTATTGTCTCCCCCAGCGTTTATCACAGTGCCTAACCCAAAATATATTTATATTTATTGAATAAACAAATGAATTTAAAGAACATAATGTTTTTTTCATTAGAAATAAAAGTAGATATTTTTGACTTATGCTGCCTTTAACAAGGGCTGCTTCTACCCTTAGCATAGAAAAGGAAGAAATAAGGTATTCCAGAAAATCTATAAAGGTAGCTTCCTTCAGATGGACTGATGAATGGTTTCACTAGCTAAGGAAATAATTAAAAACTATATCGTTTGAGTTTCAAGGTTTATGAGAAAAATCAAGCAATTCAGAGTGAACCCTTCAGGAGAAAAGGAGAACAATGACTTGACTTCCATAGGTTGACAGGTGCCAGAACTGATCTGATCCAACATTTCTAGAGGTGGCAGACACTTAAGTGGTGGTTTTTGAGAGTTATATTTTCCTCAAAGACTGGACTATATTTCACAAACACAGCTAAAATCCTTGACTATTCCTAAGCCCCTCTATCTCTGTCTAGAATTTCTGTGAGGAGGCTGTACAGAAACCTGAAAGGGGAGAACTTCCACCCTGAAAGCCGACACCAATGCACTTCTCAGTCTCTCTTATTTCTTAACTCAAAAAATCTGAGTTTGTCACTCCTGGAGAAGCTAACATGGCTTTGTTACAGCACCAATCTCTAACAAAGGTGACATGGGGCTACCAGCAACAGTGGCAGTCACAGGTTGAGCAGCACCACATCTACCCCAACCTGGATTTTGTAAGCCCTCAGAACAGTTGGATAATATAAAACTGGTAGACCTGAGAGATAAAATATTTTTTATTAGACGTGAAAGGTCATACTTGAAAAAGGGAGATTTGTAGCTATATTTCCATTAAAAGTTTGTGCAGGAAGCAGTACTAGTTTTATACAAAATCTAAAGAAATATTCAATTTAATAAATAGGACAGTAGTCAGACATATTAAGTGCACAAAAAAAGAAAACAGATTAAAGAATAAGAGGTTATATATAATCTTGGTCCAACTTCACAGCAAGATTGTGGTAACAGAAGCCAAACTGAAGAGACTTGAAAGAAAAATGAGAAGAAAGAAAACAAAGATAGACTGTGCAGATATTCTTTCCAAGAGAATTTTAGTAAGGGAGAAAAGAAGAGAGATAAGTAACTCCCTAACTGCAGGAGAAAACAGGATGGAGAACTTTTAGGGAGAAGACGACTGAGCATGTTTAGATACTGATGGAAAAGATCCATTAGAAGGAAGATGTTTGTCGTTGTTGTCATCATTGTTTTGTTGCTGCTGTTGTTATTTTTTTTTTTTAATTGATGAGCTCTTCAGCCCTTCAATGTTTCCTCGGTCTTGGGGACTAGAAGACTGGAAACTATATCTCCTGGGAACCCCTAGAAAGATTCTACTCATATTCCACCAATGAGAGGCAAGGGCACAAAAGTGAAAGGGCAGAAGATAAGCTGACATCATTACTGCCCCTGAGCCATGAACGGTAGCTAAAGGCAGGCATAAAACTTATCCAGCTTCCAGAAACTTTCTGAGAATTCTTCACTTTGGTGAAAGTTTCCTTTGACTGTTGTTGAAAATTAGTATTGGTTTTTGTGACTCTAACCCATACAGATACATCCAGCCCTTTCAAGAGTTCTTTATGCCTCCAATTAACTGTACTGCAATACCTGGAGTAGGTCCTGATGTTCCTGGTCAAATTTTTATTGAGACACAAAGATTGGAGAAGCAAGGAGCAGTAGTGAAGTTTAGAGAACAAGGAAATGGAGTTAGTGAAAGAGAAGGGATCTCAGAGTCTGAGCAAAAGGTGGGCCTTGAAGAGGTGGAGCCATACTTCTTCAGTGACTTCAAAAATGAAGAAAGCAAGCTTGAGTCTGAATAAATCAAAGTGAAATAGAAGGGCAGAATATCCAATATTCTGTTCTTTCACAACAGTAATAATAGTAATTTCTTACCATCTATGGATCCCTAATACATGTCCATGACTTAAGGACTTTAAATGTATTTACTTACTTTAATGTTTGCCAAGATGTAAGAAGTACATTATTATCATATCCACATTACAAATTAGAGAAAGAAAATACAGAGAGATGGAGTACACAGGCAGAATTTAACTTTAGAATATATATATATATATATATGTATGTATGATATAATTATATAAATTTAGGACAAATATAATTTTAGAACATCTGTGTGTGTTTTCAATTACACACAGTTAGATTAACATTATCTCTTACCCTTGATACTTGCTCCTTTATTATTTAATAAGAAACACCTGAACCGGAATAGTGACAAGCCACATCTGGGCGTCACGCTTCCCCAGCCGTCCCCACGCCTCTCCATATCTGAAGCCACTAGCTGAATCTTGTCTTCACCACATCATCACTTTTCAAAATAAAGTTATATGATACACGTGTGCATGTGTTCCTAAAAACTGCGTGCTTAATTTTAACTTAACAAAAATACACTAGATGAAACCTGAGGCATCATTTATGTCCTATTTATTGGACATGAGATCATATTTATTGTTAGGACTTTTCAATTTCTTTGTTTCATGATTGTTAATTTTGTCTGCATGAGCTAGTAGTTGCTGGAAAAGGCATGCTGAAATCTCCCTGGCATGACAGTTCATGTGTTCATTTCTCCTCTTGTTAACTTGGCTTTTTCCATATTGAAGGTGTGATGCTACACGAATACACCTGTAGAGTTTTCATGTCTTTCTCATAAATTGAATTTTATCTCACTACTTAGTAACTTCCACTACATATCATAATGTTCTTTGCTTTAAAGTGGTATAGCAGTGAGCATTTTACATCAATTTTTATGACTAGTATCTGCCCGCTATCACACTTTCTATCCTTTGTCTTTAAACTTTCTCTATCCTTACGTTGTAAATTTGTCTCTTTGAATAACATATGGCTGTATTTTTTTAAACCCAGTCTGACAATCATTATATTTAACTGGAACATTTACCGCGTAATTTTCATGTGATGGCAAATACATTTTGGTTCTTTTCTGCTCATTTATTTTGTGCCATTTGTTTCCCTTCTGTGTTAATTTCTTTTTCCTTGGGTCTCTTCAGATTGAATAAGTGTTCTTTCTTTAATTCTCCTTCTCATCTACTGATTTAGAAGTTATAATCAGCATTTCAATTTCCTACCCAAATTAAAACGTACACATCTAAGTTGTTATGACAACTTAAATATTTTTTCTTCTCTTATTTTTTTAGCCAGGCAGACACAAACTTGAAATCTCAGAACTTTGGGAGGCTGAGGCAAGAGGATGGCACATTCAAGCTCAGTGTGGGGCAACTTAGACTTCGGTAATCTCTCTAAATTAAAACATAAAGAAAAAAACTGAAGATACAGCTCAGTGATTACAATCAATCCCCAGTACTACAGAAAAAAGAGACTTAGATTTTCTCTATAGTACATAAACAATCAAAACTAAACTTAATTAGTTTCAGCAAATGCCCTAAAAAATGGAAAATATCTTTGATAATTTGATTACCTTTCTGAATTTTTTCCTTTCTATAAGCTCATTAGTATTTTTAGAAGAATTTTATTCTGAATTTGTGGGTTTTACTAGGAGGTTAAGTCCAGATATCTTACCTAATTCTTTTTTGGAAATAGAAAAATTTGTTTCTGTAAATTGAGACTAAGAATAGACAGCAAATCAAGCCCACATACCAATCAGTTTCCATATATTTGATCCTATCTCAGCTTCTCACAACAGATAATTCATACAACTGGTGGGTGGGTGGATGGGGGGGGGGTGTGTGTGTGTGTGTTAAATTTACACATAGACTGACACCAATTATTTCTTCTTTCATTTGAGAGTCTCTGGCAGCAACTTTTTTATTCTCTAGTTCATCCTCTTAGAATTTGTATCATAAGAATCTATTGGCAGCAAAAATTCTCAGTTGTTCCTACAAGCATCTTTATTTTACTTCAACTACTGGGAGATTTTTACTGGACAATTTGGTTACTTTAAATACATTCAAAAACCTTAACTAACTCTGGATTTCACTAAAATTACTGTTTCAGGAGTCAATTCTATTTTCTTGGTCAATCTTTTGTAAATAATTAATCTATTTTTCTCTGGCCTGCTTGAAGATAATCTATTTCTCTGGGGATTCTAAAATGTAATTGTGATGCTTCTAGATTTCTTCATTTCTGAAAAAATCCCTAGCCATCACATCTTCACACATTCCCTCTCCTTCACACCTCCCATATAACTGTCTCAGTCCATCATCTGTGTCTCTTGACCTCTCAAATATTTTTCTTCTCTTTGCTCCATTGTGCGTTATTCTGAATCCTTCCTTTGGGTCTATATTTTAAGTCATCAATTCTTTTTCCTACACTGCCTCCATCTGCTGCTGACACCCACCACGCTGATCGTTTTTCTCTCTTTACCTGCCTAGTACCAGCCTTCAAGACAGGTTCTTTTCCCTACTGTTCCCCTTCGTGGAGACTGAGTGGAGAATGACCACGTTATTTTTCGTTTATCCTGACATGTGCAGCCTGTGTGGGACCTTCACTTCCAGCTATCCCTGAGATCTCCGTCTACATCTCCAACTTCTGATGGAGTCTCATTTTTTCTTCTTTCTCCCTTGATTACATAAAAAATTCAAAACTCCACTACATTAGGGTTTCAGCAAATTCCCTAAAAAAGGGAGGGGGGGGTTATTCTTGATGATTCAATTACTTCTTTGGATTTTTTCCTTTCTACCAGCTCATCAATGCATTTAGAATCAGTTTTATTCTGAATTTATGAACTTTGGTAGGGGGGATAAATCAAGATATCTTACCTAATATTCTCCTAGAAGTAGAAAAATTGGTTTGTTTTAAATTGAGTCTAAGAATAGACACTAAAGCAAGCCCACATACCAGGATTTTACAAGCAATTGAAGCAGATGTTGAATATATATGACACATAAAAGCAAGTTGCATAACCTAATTTTTCTAAATACTAAAAATTTATTTTTGCATAAGCTGGTGGTAAAATAACTCAATTTTTACTCTTCTAATATAAGCAATTTAGATGTCTTTATCTTACTTTGACTACAGGAACACTCTTACCAGTTAACTCTAGGTTAGCAGTTATTCTCTACATATGATGAAACTTCTACCATCCTCTGGCTTTCATCAGAAATGCTGATGAGAAGTCAGCTCTATTCTAATTTCTAGTCTCTGATACATACTTAAACACACACAGAGGAGAACAGAGAAAGTTATAAAGTGCCACATGCAAAACAATTAATTTGTTTGCTTCAAAATCATTAAGAAAAGCAAGGCAGCGGGTGGAACAAAGTCAAGCAGGAAAGGACGCCACACCGGGGAAAACAAATGTTAACATACTGTGCAAAAAAATACTCCTTTAAATACGCAAAACTGTATCAGGTCTACGGCAAGGACTGAAAGGTTACTGGACAAATGTGCTCACCATTTAGGCACTACCTTGCTCAACAGTAAAGAAGTTGACCAGTGTTCTTCCACGGGCACTCACAATTCCCTGAATCACCAGGTTCCACAGCTTTAATAATTTCCATCTTAGACAGCATCCATTACTGCTTCTGCATGCTTTGCTCCACATTTCAGATCATTCGTTCACAACACCCAAGTTGGCCGGCTGTGGCACTGGTATTCTTTCCTTTGTTTATGACTTTGCCGTGAGTGTTAATCCCAGAGCTCAATTTTAATGAATAAAATTGTGGCTCAAAACATCCATCTAAATAAGTTGTCTCTAACATAGAGAGACAAACTTATCGAACACTTTGTTTCAGGCACTAAATGGATGTTTACTGTGCATTATTTGTTTTCACAACAATCTTTTGAAAAGGAATAATGGTGAGCAAGCATCCTGGAGAAATCTGATTTATGAAGGTCAGAGAAACTGCCCTACTGGGCATGTTCCCAAAAGAAATAAAGTCAACACACCAAAAAAGACACATACATATCCATGTTTATATCAGCATAATTCATAACAGCCAAATCCTGGAAACAATCACCTATCCATCAGTAGAAGAATGGTGAAGGAAGATTTGGGATTTATACACAATGGAATACTACGCAGTCATAAAGTAAGACAGACATGGAAAGACATTCCATGTTCCTGGATAGGAAGAACTAATTATTGTCAAAATGGCCACACTCCCAAAGCTACTATACAGATTCAATGCAATACCAATCAAAATACCAACTATATTCTTTACAGAACTAGGAAAAATAACCTTAAAACTTATATGTAACCAAAAAAGACCCAGAATCTCTAAAGCAATTCTGAGTAACAAGGGCAAAGCTGAAGGAATCAGAATCCCAGACTTCAAAGAGTACCACAAGCAACAGTGATTAAATCTACATGGTACTGGTATAAGAACAGACAAGAGGACCAGTGGAACAGAACTGAGGATACGGAAACAATCCCAAGCAGCCTTAGTCAACTGGTCTTTGACAAAGGGGCCAAAATAATCCACTGGATAAAAGACAGCATCTTCAACAAACGGCAAGGGGAAAACTGGATCTCCACATGCAGGAGAATGAAACTAGACCCATATCTGTCTCCCCACACTAAAATCAAATCAAAATGGATCAGAGAACTGGACGTCAAAACACAAATACTGAACTTGTTGGAAGACAAAAGAGGTAAAACCCTAGAAGACACAGGGACAGGAAAGGATTTTCAGAACTGATTGCTAAGAAATCCCAACAAGAATCAACAAATGGGACTACACTAAACTATAAAGCTTTTGCACAGCAAAAGAAACAATCAACAAGGTGAAGAGACAACCCACAGGGTGGGAAAAGATATTTGCTAGTAACACTTCAGACCAAGGATTAATATCTAGAATATACAAGGAACTGAAAAACATAAAAACTCCTAAAATAAACGATCCCATCGAGAAGTGGGCAGTTGAAATGAAAAGAAACTTCTCAGAAGCACAAATGGCCAACAAGCATGCAAAAAAGTGGTCTTCACCATTGGCCATCAGAGACATGCAAATAAAAACAACGTTGAGGTTTCACCAGAAAGAATGGCCTCCATCAGGAACTCAAAAAACAATACTTGTTAACAAAGGTGCAGAAAATAAAAGAAACTCTACTCCACTGTTGGTGGGAATGCAATCTGGTACGACCATTTTAAGAAAGGGGTGAACCTCTGAAAAAGAGTAAGCATGGACTCTGATTCCTAAAACCCCGTGTCTCTAATACATCTCTAATGTATTATAGAATTTGGAATTCATGTACTTACAAAATTTAAAAAATAAAAAATTTTAAAAGAATGTCACAAAAGCCACCTTGAGGAGGTGATACATTCGAAACAGGTAGTAGTTAAACTGGTGACTACACATCCAAGAAATTTTAAGACTAGCTTTTTAAGTGACAAAGACAGTTACATAATTTTTTAAAGATCAGGTTACAAATCTGTCTCTAAAGGAGAACCAGTACCCAATGTCTCATTAAGCTTAAATCTCTGGGCAATGGTCTCACCACTGCTTCCCCTGGAAGGATGCAGGCACATCTTTAGGGAATGATAAGATCAGTTCTGGTTTTTAAAGTTAGCAGTTTTCTGGTTGCTTTTAGATTCTATGCTGCTGTCGGGGTTCTCTACCTACAGACCATGCATGAAGATCCATTCAGGTCAGTAACATGTTAGGAAGAAGGCCACACAGAAGGAGATGAGCACCAGGCAGGCCAGGGAGCAAAGCTTCATCTGTACTTACAGCTGCTCCTCAACACTTACATTACCACCTGAGCTATTTCTCCTGTCATGTTAGCATAACAGAGACATTAGATTCTCATAGGAGTAGAAACCCTACTGTGAATGGTTAACACAAGAGATCAAGGCTGCACGCTCCTTCAGAAAATCTAATGCCTAATGACCCGAGACAGATCAGAGGCAGTGATGTCAGTGCCACTTCTGCCCTCAGAAAAACTATCTCTCCAAAACCAGTTCCTGGTGCCAAAAATGTTGGGGACTGCTTGCTTAGATGATAGATTCAGCAAAATAAACACTTAGAAGAAAAACTCAGTCCGGGTGGCGGGGGGAGGGGGGGGGTCTTAAGTGATATGTCAGAAAATAGAACTTCAGTTACTTGTGCACAAGTGATCTTGAAAGGTGAGGGTTCAGTCATGGAGGTCACCGTGGGAGCAATGAGAAAAGCTAAGTTGAAAATCCAGAAAGTGATCCTTTATCATTTAGGTTTTTCATACTGAAAACCAGGGTTCAGGGCATTCTACACCAAAACATAGCACTTTGGCATGTTGAGTATTTAAGCTAATAGATTTTGAAAATAGTTGAATACAGAAGGACTTTCTAACCCTCCCGGAATCAAGCATAAAACCCTCCTGTGAAAGGTGCCCGTGTTATGCCCAGGAGAAAAGTGCATCTTTACCTCTGAAGACACAGGTGCTCAGAGAGGAAACCAACGGGCAGGTTGCTACATTCTGCCAGCCTAGCACTTTCACTCACACCTTTGTCCTGTTAGGTTCTTCTGTGGCTCTCCTCTCTTAATCAAAACTACCACAAAAACACCCAGGCTTAACTGCGTTTTCTGGTGTTCATTTCATTATGAAGGCTCCGGTGTCCTGTAAGAGGTAGATTAAATAAGTGTGTGGACTTTTCTCTTGTTAATCTGTCTTTTGTTACAGGAGTCCCAGCCAAGAGCCCAAAAGCATGCCAGGAGTATATTTTTCCTCCCCCGTATATCCAATGTGGCAGCCACTAGCCACACACAGCTGTTTAAATTTTAGCTCAATAAAATTAAAGATTAAACTCCTCAGACTCTCTCACAGGCCATATTTCTACTGCTCAGTAGACATTTGTGGCCTATGCCAGTGCCCGGCACAGCTCAGCTATAGAACATTGCCATGGTTATATCAAGTCCTACTGGGTAAGCTGAGATCTGTTGCTCAGAAAAGCCCTCTCTAGTGTTTTCCCCATGCACAGATGCAATCTCCTATGCAAACTGTGATTATTTTAAGTGTCTTCAACTCCCATCACCTCAGTCAACATTTGACTAAACCATCCTCTGCATGCCAGCCCTTGAACCAGCCACTGAGGGGTTACCAGAGCAAGTCAGACGTGGTATGGTCCTCGAGAAGTTTCTAAGCTACAGAGAAAGAAGGTAATGCAAGCCACCAGGGGCTAGAAGAGCTCAGGTAACATTCCCTCAGCACAAGTTCCTTTGTGGCAGAAACTGTAAGGGTCTTCTATTCAAAAGCCTCCAATTTTAGTGTTGAGATCAATCTTTCAGGAACTGGAACTTTGGGGACAATGAAATAAGATTTATATCCTGCAATAAGAGAGATCTGCAGAAGAGAATCTGAAACGCGGGGTGGTTGTTTATTTATTTGTTGTTTGCTTTACAGCTCTCTTCTCTGCCCTATTTTGAGCATAAAATAGAGTGTGTCAATGTGGTTTCCCACAGTGAATGCGGTTCAGCATTGTGTTACGCTAATTTTCACTTTCTTCCGAAGAAGGAATTATAAAAGATTGCCTGGCTTACTTCCTCACTTACAAGCTGAGCAAGTGGGACCACAAGATAGGCCATTACAATGCAAAAAGATTCTGTCTATAAATCCTGTATGTAGATTTACTTGAAAATACAGAGGTGGAAGGGTGGGAAATGGGCTTTTGCTAAACTAGCTTCCACGGCTGCCTGCTCCGGGCTGTGCCCAGGGGCCTGGGGTCGCATGAGGAAGCCAGGAATCCTGCGCAGAACAAGAGCTCCACAGCGTGGATGTGCCTCAGCAGCCTGCTTTAGGCGTAACTGGGACACATTTCTAGTGCAGGTTCGTTCCAACAGTAGAAGTATATGTAATGTTAATTAAACAAATTAATTCTTCCAAAATGGATAAGTGGTTTTTAAGAGCTGCCAAAGAAAATGCAGACTGAAAAATAGTGAAAATAACGCAACTAGAGGTTAACTCGTGTGAAATCGCCAATATTTCATTTTTTACATTTAAAAAATAGTGACTGAATATAGTTTAAATTAATACCTGCAAACAAGGAAATGGTGTTACTCTGAGACCCAAATGGGCACGTTATAGAACAAAAGGAAACACATCTAATGACACTTGCCAGGAAGACAGCCCAAAGCAAGCCGACTTATGAGACCATATGAAGTGCAGACACTCAGCCACCACCCTTGATTTTGAGTCTCACTGGAGAGAACAGTAACTGTTACTCGGGCACATCACAAGTGATTTCTTCACTGCTCACTCCACTGTCTTTCAATATCTCCACTTGAGGCGTATTTTTAGAGAGTATAACAATTAGCATAGCAGGGCTGACCAGAGCCCTCAGTCACAAACTTGAGGCCGGGACCACAGGATGTCCCACAACAGGTCCTGGAGATAGCTTATGTTCTACTGCCATCTCGTGGCATCCATACCTCGCACAGGCCTTTGGGAAGAGCGGAAAGGACTGCTTTGAGTCACTGAACCCCACGCTTCTGAGCACCCAAGAGTACAAGGATCTCAGCTCTCTACTAACACCTGAAATATTTCATGAATAAATTGAGACATCAGGCCACGCACATGTACACGTTAAACTCACTTCTCCACCTCACAACTCATCCATGGCCTGCTGAGATTCCATATTTACTGAACCTCAAAGACTGCTCCATTTGCAAGGCACCCGCAAGAGCAAGGAAGCGTCACCGTTCGTACGTACCAGCTTCGAAACCCTTCCATTATTTTTATGATCTGTTCCATGGACAGCTGTACCACCTCACAGAACAGTCCATCCGTTTCCGTTACATTGTGTGCACTGTTGTTCGGCGCTGACTAGGTCATGTGGCAAGTTTTAACTTTTAGTTTTGAAAAGTTGTAGATTCACGGGAAGTTTTTTCATGTAAAAAGAGGTCCTGTTCACACGTCTCAACCTCCCCCAACTGCAGCAGCCCACACAATCATAGCGCATGATCCAAACCAGGAAAATGACTCTGGCCCAATCCATAGCTTTTTTTTTTTTTTCAGATTTCACCAGTTCTACACGCACTTACTTAGTGTGTGCAGATTGCATTTATGCATTTGATGGTCTCATAGTCCTTGGCTCCTAGTGCTGTGCCTGGCAGAGAGCTGGCCCCCCTCATCTGCTGGGGACAGAGGACAGAAAGGAAGAAAGAAAAAGGGATGAAGGTTTGATTCCCCACCACATGAAGCCGGACGTGGTGTCACACACCTGTAATCCCAGCACTCTAGAGACTGAGGCAGGAGAACTGCAGTGAGTCCAAGACCAGGCCAGGATATATAGTGAGTTCAGGGACAGCCTGGGCTACAAAGTGAGGCCCGGCTTCAAAACAAAAAGGCGGGAAGGAGAAGAAAGGGAGGGCAGGAAGATATATGGGAACTCAGTCAACAAACTGACAGTGGTGCATAAGAAGTTCTCTAAACATGGTAGACCAATATAATAGCCCAGTTTTCACTCAGAATTTGCTATCATTACTTTTCAAACTATTACCCATAGTTCATTTGATATTCCAGTCTTCAAGATGTCTACCCAAATGACACCCACATACCTTACAGATTCTCTTGGAGATTTCAGTCACCTTTGAGGTGCCTGGTGAGACTCACTAAAAAAAAAAAAAAAAGCTACTTTTTCTTTCCTTATTTCTATTAAATCTATTTCCAAATATGCTGCTGAAAATTTTTACTGTAGAAGTTATCATTAGCAAGTGATCTTACACTGTAGGCCTCAGTTTTTCCATCTCAAAAATTGAGACTTTCCCCTTCAAAAAAAAGATGTGCTAATAATTTTATGATCTTTGCCATATCAGGACTTTCTTTTTGAAACTACCTTGTTTGTTACATAATATTTGCTTCTAACAAAAATAATATGTAATTACGAAAGTCATACGTAACACATTCCATGTATAATATAGTAATAATATTTTGAAGGATTTATTTTAGTTCTTTTATATCTGAATCTACCTTTATATACACATGTAAACATATCAACATAAAGACAACAGAATATATTCATCTAATTTGCAATTAAACTGTATCCAGTTAGGGGGTTCAAAGGCCCCCAACAGTTTTGAATAATGTAGCTCTTTCTGTTAAAATTATCTTGAAGTGTGGCCTCAAGTCATAAGTATTTATTCAATATTTATGCAGCATTCTATAATTCACATATTGTTAATATATTCAGTTGTTTCTATATTGTAAAACATTTAGCCCCTCTTTTTTCTGTTATGAATAAATCTGATGTCATCATATTTGCATGACTGTTCCAACTTTATTCTTTTTTAAAAAACTCTTGATACAAGCCTACATTGGTGGATTATGTTCAAAAAAAGCATTACAATGTACATTTATGCCAAGTACAGACCCATCCATTTCTTACATATTTGCTAAAATAATAATTATTTTTAAAGTTTCCCTAAAATCTTATAGCCTAAAAAATTATGTTTCTTTTTCTAATTTATGTTATTTGGATAATCAATAAATTTTGGCTATGCCTATTTATCAAATAGCACAGTTTAATTACATACATTTACTCTTTGTTCCATATTTATATTAGTGTTAGTGCTTTCTTCCTAATGTTATATTAATTTCAATATTATAGGTATTATGTTACATTTGGTACATTTTCTCCATTTTTGTCCTTATATATACGATGACAGTAATCTACTCTTTTCTTAATATTTCTTTTGCTTCTCTTATTTTTACAAATTTATTCTCCAGAATTAGCTAAGTATTTATGAGTTTTTCTGTCACTATTTTTACATTAGAATTTGAACACCTAAAAACTTGATTCTCTTGCAGTATGAGGTGTTATGCAAACTTCAAATTTTTCTAAATAAATTCTCCTCTGAAGTTCTTAAAAATCAACTCCTTTCATGTTTCACCCTTTCTGTCTTCTACTGTCAGATGTATGTAATCTAAGCATATGGCGAATGTTTAAATTTATAGAAATGTATTACAGTAAAAGACATGTTCCCATTAGGCTCCTCAAAATATTTCCTCTCACTTTGTGCACACTCTTCCCATCATTCCTGATCATCAATTATGAATCTGTTTCAGGCATCGATTCTAATTTCAACTCATATGCTTGGATATTATGACTTTATGATGTCTTTATTACAACTGTAGATATTAACAACTATTCTTTCAGACATAAAATAGTAGGAACACTTGCTTTAATCTAGTTAGTGTGATGAACCTTTCTTGTGAGATTCCATATTTTTTTTAATCTTATCAATGGAGTCTGGCTGGGTTTGCTTACTAGAAAGTCTTTGGTAATTTGCTGGATACTTTTTAATACAGTTTGTGGCTATCTTTTATGAAATAGAATGCTAGCCTTGAGGTTGCTTACTTATATGTTATTAAAAACTGCATTCCTCACCTTGAGTTTTTTATAAGAAATTAGTTTCCTCCCTTCTTTTTCTTCTTTCCTGCCTTCTCTGAGCTTCCATTTGCCAGACTATTTGGGATTTTAATCAACACTTTGTTTCCTCATCTATCTTAAATCTTCTTGTAAAGTACACATGTATACACACACACACACATATGTGCATATTCACACACATATGCAGAAAAGTGACCATCTCTACTCTTTTAAATATAAAACCAATATATAGTGAGTATTCAAAAATCAGAAAATACGGATACATTAAACAAAATGAAAAGAAAAATCTACCTAGAAGAGCTTTGCTCAAATAAAATAAATGTACATCATAATTCAACTTGATCTACTGCATGAAGGCCAGCAGTGGGCCTGTCCTTGTGTTTGGTAAAGCACAGGTGAAAGGTTACTGTGTTGGAATAACAGAATTGGCTTAAAGATTTAAGAAGGAGAGTAAATCATAATGCTAGTATGCCTTTAAAATTG
This sequence comes from Ctenodactylus gundi, assembly GCA_004027205.1. Classification (NCBI taxonomy): domain Eukaryota; kingdom Metazoa; phylum Chordata; class Mammalia; order Rodentia; family Ctenodactylidae; genus Ctenodactylus; species Ctenodactylus gundi. The sequence goes on from PVKB01001423.1 coordinate 414,257, forward strand.
AAAGGAAGATGGACCATGCTATGCAAGAAAGAGACAGACAGACAAACAGATACACACACACACCCTGCCCTGGTTCCTGCACAGCAGAAACCCATCTGGATTCTCTCTGGAGAGCCTGGGTGCCTGGCCAGGCCTACTGTGTGCTGTTTACAACTCAACGGAAAAGTTCCAAGGCTTTCTCTGAGCCATGGAGATAAAGGTCATCCTCACTCTGGAGACTTAATAAATGAAGAGTGGAGCTCATAGCATGGAAGTACTTTACAAACCACAGAAAATGAAGGGCACATAATTTTTTTCAATCTCGTTCAGTAATTTCAATAAATTTATTTTTCAATCTCCATTTTTTTCAAGCTCTTTCACTGGCTTTTCTATTGTTATTCCATGTTCAGCTAGTAAAAAAAAAAAAAAACTCCTAAGGCATCTTCTTTTCTCCTATATTTGTGTTTGATATAAAGTACCTTCTATGTATTTATAATTTTTATAAATAATTAAGTCAGAATAAAAAGTTGGTTCATTAAACTATTGTTCTAAATGATCACTGTCATATAAACAACTATTCCAAATTTTTAACAGTAATCCAATGCCATTTTATTTGTCTTCACCAAATGTGGTGACTGAGTCCTCTACCCTCTCCAGGTTTTATTTTATGACCCCCCCCCGTCTCTCTCTCTCCCCACCTCTCTTTCTCACTCTTTCTCTCTCCCTTTCCCCCTCCTTGTGAAATAGAGATCTTGCCTCCTTTTTCTAAGACAAGGGATTAAAAATGAAATTAGGTAAGTAAAAAGCCATGAGGTATGATCAAAATACATGTTGAATGTATAAATTTAGACAAATGTATTACAGTAAAATATAAATTATCATTAATCGTTCTCAAGCTTTAAGCACACTTATCCTGTCACTCAATGCCACTTTCTGAAGCAGTCCAAGTCTTCTTTTCATGAGTGTCTTTAGTTTTTAGTTGTGGTAACATGGCTGCCTTAATGTTCTGAATCAATTCAAAGCGTTTACCTTTCATGGTCATTTTAAATTTAAGGGAGACTGAGAAGTTGCACAGTGCCAGATGTTGTGAATACGGTAAATGAGGACACACCATAACGTTTTTACAAGCCCACCTTTCTGTTGGATGGCATTCAGAGTATCATTCACTGTACTTGTGTTCACACCTCAGAAGACATTCACAGAAGAGGACTTCTAGAATGGGCTTGGTCTCAGACAAGCTTGGACCAATAGGCAGGCCTGAATTTGGAACAATATCACAACGCTGCAGCTACTATATAATCAGCAGAGCTCCCTCTAGTGTACTGACCTCTGTGCTGCAGCAGAGGTTCTGTTCAAATAAAGCTTCACTGTGAATCTGCTTTGGATTTATCTAGTGGGTAGTGTGACCTTGGATTTTTTACTCTGAGTAAAGTGAGCAGAGCCGCTGCTTTAAATGACAGAGTTATGATCACTAGATGCTCTTAGCCCTGAAGAGTTCAAAGACCAGCAACCAGCAGAATCAACTAACAGTGACTAGCAAAGCGACCATCGAGTGTCAGTAGCTGGCAGTGGCAGACACTAGCCAGCAGGAGTATGGACCAAGGAAATCCAGCATTAACTAACGTCGACCAGTCATATCAGGCCTGCTAACAGATCTTCACCCTGCCTACTTGTGATCTGATATCTGAGTCAAGAAGAGTCCTCCACTGATTTGAAGATACTGGCAACCCAGCTGGGACTCCTCCTTTTTTGAGAGTTCCCATGAAGAGGAGAGACAACAGTGACAATCAGCGCAGATCTGTCTTGTGGCTGACAACCATATACCTGAACTTTTGCTCCAGGTTCAACCACAATTTGCAAGGCCCTGGTCCTGGATCCCTCACTGCCTGGCCCTCCCCACCTGAGCAATACGAGTCCCCTCCTGTCCCTCTGTTTTTTGTTCTGTAGCTGACTTCTGTTTCTCTCCCTCCTTTAAATTTGGCTGGTGAGACATATTTCTTTTCTGTGTGATGGTTAAAGACTGTTGGTATTTTAAAGGCTTTCTTTTTGATGCTTGAGATTAATTGGTTTTGTAACTGTACACTCTAAAATTTAATTTGGAAATAAGTTTTCTGAGAATTGACCTTCCTGCAGGAAGATTCCCTGAGCACTTAAATTAAAATGTGGCTGAAATTTATTACAATTTAAGAATAATTTGGCTTTAGGTGCTCACTAGACAGCTGCAGTAGGGCAGGTTAAGGCCACCAACCCATCATCTGTATGTCAAGCTATCCACCAGGAAGGCAGAGGGAGGCCACAAATATGATTTTGGCACTGATGGTAGAGACATCTGCAAAGGGTGGGTTGGGGCCATGACAGACCCAGCTCAATCACGAGAGCTAGACAGGCTGCACCTCTCTGGGCCTCCACATAGTGGCTCTGTGGCTTTGTCTGGCACATGTACTTCCAGATGTTGGGCTTTACTGACTTGTTGGAAAGGAACTTCCTAACTCAAGATTCTGAGTTCCTCAGACCTCCTGCATTTGGCTGCACTGTTGCCTGCTCTGTATCGCTCTCACGTGTGTGCAGGTGATCTGTGGGTGTTACTCTAGACAGTGAACTTCTCTGCGAAAATAAAGGTCCCAAGGTTTGTTGTTGTCATTGTTGTTGTTGCACTGACTGTTGCAAGTGGTCAACTCCGCCATTGGCTTTCTTGTGATTCTGCCTGTTGCTGTTATCTTTCTTAGGGTGTATTACATGCAAGATCCTTTTGCTTGTTATTTGGTTGATACAGCTCTGCTACTCTATGTAATAGCCAAATAGACAATAAACACAGGTTTTTGTTGTTCAGTCTTGGAAATGTAGTACTGATCATGGAAGCCACAGAAAGTATTCCACAGGGGCTGCCACTAGGACACCTTCTAACAGGGGCAAACTGAAGGAAGATAGTTTAAAGAAAAAGAGGCCTATCTTCTTCCATAACATAGTCTGGCCCAGTATAAATGGGGAAACCAAAAAATACTGGCAAATGAATAGATGCCTGAATTATAATACCAGCTTACACCTAGACCTATTCTACGAAAGAGGACAAGATGGCAAGACATCCCATTCAGCTAGCTTTTTATGAAGCTATTTTAGCGGCTGTGATTTCTAAATCCCATAGGCCCATAGGATTTGACCTAAGCAGAACCCTGCCTCCAACTGGCACCATGATAGGAAATACCTGCTCCTGCCCTACACCCAGTAAATTACCCCCACAGTACTCTCTCACAGCTCCTGATATGGGCATACCCTGCCTGTCTCCTGAACCAAGTCAGGTTACCTTTTCACTCCAACCACCTCTTCTTCATCACCTAAAGCATGCAGCACAAGCTGTGGGGTCCCATAGTCCTGGGGTCAAAACCTGTCACATATTAGATGTCCAATGTGATGTTGCTCAACTGACTTCTAAGTTCAGTCTTTATCTGGAGATGAGAATGGTCACACTTCCTTTGGCTTATTATTGCATGGAATATTTTAAGTACTCAAAGGTGACACCTATTAATGTTATTATTTTTATCACTACTACAAAGCCACAAACTTCTCACAATACATCCTTCAGCCCTGAGATCTCATGGGCTGGAACTCAGGACTTAGTCAAAATACATACCAGGGTAAGAATTCAGGAAACTATGAAAGCAATGTAATCTCCCAAGACTTTCGTCTTAAGTATTATTTGAAGCATGTTTACCTGTAATTTGGACAATTATTCTGAAAATATCGAGAGAAAGAATAGCCTAACAGAATTGTGCTGGTTGCAAAGAGATCACACCAATGCAACCTGGAGATATGCATGAGCTACAGTTAGATGGGAACTTTGGCCAATGTACATATTAGAAGGTTTAAATTAACAGTGTCACAGGATCCGTAGTGACTTGAAAAAGATATGTTGATGACCAAAGACCCAGAACATGTGAACATGACCTTATTGGGACAAATAATCTTTGCAGATGTAGGTAACTAAGTCAAAGACCTTGAGATGAGACCATTCTGGGTTATCCAGATGGGGCCTCAATCCAGATACAAGTATCATTACAAGAAATAAAGATAGAGGAGAGAAAGAAAAGAGGAGAGAAGGCGGCCATGTGAAGATGGCCAGAGATCAGATACAGTTCCGGATCAAGATGGTGGCAAAGTAACAGCTGCACAATATATTCTCATTGACCCACTTAAAAGGTGGGAGCCAGGGGTGCACAAGACACCTCAGAGGTCATCAGACTGTCGGTCCCCCCTGCCTTCCTCCCAGATGAATTGTGGCTCCCCACCACTCACAGTCATAGCCATTTAAGAAAACCTCTTAGCTAGACCTCTAAAGTGAAGTCCCACAACAGCAGAACATGGGAAGAAGACAGGGCAACAGGACACCCACAGAGATGCCTGAGACCCCAGAAACTAATGTCATGGGCCCTGAAGTAGTGGAACTCACAGGGAAGGAAGTCACAAAGCAAATAAATGAGTCATACAACCAGTTCAAACAAGACATTCTCAAAGAAATGCAAGCAATGACCAGCCGGCTTAAAGAGGATCTTACTAAGCAAGCAATCGTCCTCGTGGAGACAAAGCTCACTGAGCATATTAAAGCCACAAATAAAGCTAGTTGAGGTAAATAAGGAAATGCAAGATCTGTAGGAACATTCTGATAGAGAAGGGGTAAATCCATTAAAAAATCTAGATGAAATTGAGGATATGAAAAATATATGTGACAACAGGAGACAACTAGAATATTGTGAGGACAGAATTTCAGACCTTGCAGACAAGGCTGAGGAAACAATGATATAATTAGGCACAACTCTGAAGTTAGAAATGAGCAAAGTAGTCTGATACATAAGCTGATGGATAATTCGAAGAGAAACAATCTCAGAATTATGGGTGTGAGGGAAAGAGCAGAAAGACAGCACCCAAGGTATAAAGAATTTATTCACTGTAACAGTTCAAGAAAATTTCCCTAATCTTGAAAAATAAATTAACTTCCAGGTACAGGAAGCTTACAGAACACCAAATAACCTCAAACCAGCAACGAGACTTGCCATGACATATCATAATCAAAACCTCAGAAATACAACCAAAAAAAAAAGAGAATATTAAAAGCAGCAAGAGAAAAAAAAAGACATTATTCTACCCAGGCAAATCCATTTGTTACTGCAGACTTCTCACGGCAAACTTTATAAATGCTAGGAGAGCCTGGAGCAAGATCTTTCAAGTTTTTGAAAGACAGCAAGTGCCAAGCCAGGTTGTTATATCCAGCAAAATTATCCCTGAAAATTGAAGAAGTAAAAATTTTTCATGAATAAGAATCCCTTAAGAAATCTGCAACACTAGCCCAGCATTGCAAAAACTATTTGGAAGAATCTTTGAAAAAAGAAAAGAGACAAGCAGCACCAAAAAAAAAAAAAAAAAAAAAAAAAAAAAAAAAAAAAAAAAAAAAAAAAAAAAAAAAAAAAAAAAAAAAAAAAAAAAAAAAAAAAAAAAAAAAAAAAAAAAAAAAAAAAAAAAAAAAAAAAAAAAA